>CABFOW010005784.1:8696-29826 GCA_902141385.1 Timema californicum
CCCCCCCAGTTCACCCGACCGAGATTCGAACCTCGATCTCCCCGTCCTCAGCAGTCGAGCTCAACACGACAAGCGCATTAGCCAACTACGCCACCGAGGCGGGTTTTAATCGAGTAAAGCCTCGTCTATAGAGTCCGTAACATCTGCAGTTCTTAAAGGTCCATAGAAATGGATATTGCGTCTACATGTCCCAATTACTGTTTCCTGTATTTGTTTCCATAGCAATGGATTCTTTCAGTGTCATTCGTGCTTTCATTACAATTCACGTGCACGTATTTACTTTGCTCCGATTAGGGTTTATGAAAGGTGAGATAACTTCTATGGAGCGATAAAATTCGGGACCGTTAGTGTGGAGTCGACCTCTTACGGACAACTCTGAGCCTGAGTGCCGGTGCACTCTAGACACGCCTTCCGAGTCCAAGGACAGCAACGAGTCCCCCCTTGACACGTCGGTGCGGTTTTTGACCGGCAACTGTTTTAGTCACGCTAATAAAATAGTTCCTATGATCATTGGTAGTAAGCAGCACTGAAGAGTGAAGGGTGTACAAAGTCTGTTGGCCGTTCGAATAGTCTAGTCAGTCTTTGATCTGAAGTAGGGATGTTCGATTCATGGGCTTTGAGTCGATCAAAAGGTGTATAGATTCAGGCAGAATATCGAGTGCATTTAGTCGATCTTTCAAAGATCGATCTAACGATTCATTTAAATAGAGTTTGCTTTATCTGACTACACTAATGAAAAGTGGCACATCTAGAAATTTACACCGAGGGTTGTGGGAGGCATCAAAATGTATTGAGGGGAGGGGGGATGTCTGTAGCCACCATGTGTGAAATCAGTACACCTTATTTGTTTGAATTGTACTAAAACTTGAGGAAACTTCACACCTTTGTCTCAAAACTCCATGGGGCGAATGAGGTTTTTATGAAATGCTTTCAAACTATCGACTTGTTGGCCAACACCATAAATATATTACAGAATAAAAACCGTGATATGATCATTTACATAACCTATACGTAAAATGAGCAGATCAGTGGATTATTTTCACTTTACTAAATAAAAACAAATAATAACTAATTAGGCTAATAGCCCAAGATTGCAAGACTTGGTTTCAAGATTTTCTTAGTACTAATAGTCAACAAAAAAAAACTTCCTAAAGCCTACAAAACTAAATTTCCCTGAATCGATTCAAAGTTTTGATTTCTTTCGATCTTTTTGAAATCACTAGAAAAAGAATCTATATGGGAATCAGATTGAGACCGTTGAATCGATCAAAAAAATTGATTGAGGGCAAAGAATTGATTTTCGCCAAGATCAAACATCCCTAATCTGAAGTGCGTGGTAAATGTAAAGTCTTCAAGTTTAATAACTCCAGGTGTACTTAGACGATTCGACTACAGCCCTAGTGTTTAGTATTAAAAAAAACCTTGCGGTACTTGAAAATATTATTATTAGCACCGCGTCTTACTACCCGTTCGGGTTATACGCTCTTACGCTAATGTGTAATGGTAGGGTGATTGTGAAAGGACCTACAGTTTAACGTGGAATCCGAACCACGGTGGGAGGCCTGGCATTCCTCACATTCACAAGATGTATTGTCAGAGGTTACTTGAAAATAAATTGTAAGAAATTTCTTTACCTAAAAATACAATTAAACACAAATTAATCTTAAAGTGACTTAAGAGGCCTGATGTACTATTGGATGATTTTAAGTTCAGGCTATTTATTCAAGTGCTTTGGACTCAAAAAATGTCTAGTTTGAATGTTTGAAATAATCAATTTAATACCAAAATTTGTGACTAATTTTCCACACTCTAATTTAAATTTGTACTCTAATATTTTGATCGTCTCAAGCTAAAGGTGACCCGACTCGTGTACAAAGAAGTTTAAATTGCTGATTCTTTAGGTACTTACCATCATAATTCAAACTGTTAAAGATAGCACAAGAAAATTAGTCATGATAATTAGTAATAAACACTAGCCTATATGTCGAACCCAGTGTACAAACATGTTGACCAACGATAAAGAGAATACCTTAATAAATAATATGTTGAAGCTCTCTTGAAATCATAAAAGAAAAAGTTTATCACATCAGAAGAAAATCAATAGACTAAGCTCTAAGGTGTAGTTTTAAGACCTTGGAAAAAGAGTTAAGAATTTATGATATAATATAAACTTTCTGCATAAAACTACTATTGCACTGGATTTAAAATGTGTTGAAGCTTAAATTTAATTTACTACCGGTTAACTAAAACAACAATATAGCAGTTAAAAACTAAAATTAAAAAGAGCACGCATACCTAATGATAAGTTGAAACACCACCACAAAACAAAATGGCCGTTTTCTTGCAAAAGAAAAGGCGTTATTAGACGGTAGACGCTACAGGAACTGTGGGAAACGCGCGGAAATTTCTTATTGGCTGTTTAAAATAGCGCTTTACAAGCAATGTTTTTGGCTTTCTTCCTACTTAGCGCTAAATTTAAATATACAATTTTCTAGCACAATTGACATATAATTAATATTACATTAAAACTGTAGCTATAAAGCAATCTAATTTAAAAAAAACGAAACTTATATTAGTTATTTTATATGAATAATGAAATAAAAAACATTGAATATGTTGTAAAGTGCTTATCAGAGACCAATATAAATGGTTTAATATTACCCTATGTATTGATAAATCAAGTACCTAAAATAGCTTTACTCTCAGGTTTTATCTCTTTAAAAAAATTAATTTTCTTTGCAATTAAGCCATTTATGTAGAAAAAAGATTGAAGGTGGAATACAAGGTTTCTATTTTAATATTAACATTTAATATAATATATAAGTGACCCATTCATGTGTGCACAACTTATAGTTTATATTATAAAATTGCTTCATAATACTGCTTGTCCTATCAGTTGCAATGACCAGGCTTAGAAACTTAAGGGGGTGCCTAGTTGAAGGAAAATATCCTCACACTCAAATATTTCTTATGGGAATATCAGCTCTGAAGCTTCAAAACCATTAAAATATACAACTATCTTAAAACGTTCTGTTGTGAGCTTATTTGTTGAGGAAGGTTAGTTCTATGTTTCGAACCACTTATAAATGAGGTAACAATTGAATAACCGCATTGTTAGAGACTAAATTATATATTTGTTTCTTTTCTTGACTAGTTATTGATATTTTGTTTTGTTTTCCTTGTTAAATATTTGGTTATCAATAAATCATATCATATTTTATATAGAAAACTTAAAATAATACAAATGGACGATGATGATTTTGAAAATGATCAATTAGGCGAGGGAGAAGAGAGTTCTCTTGGTGTAAATATTTATTATTAACTATTTGAAGGTTTTACAATGTATCATTAGGCTAGTTATCATAATAATTGTGAACTGTCCTGATAGTCTGTGGCCGAATGGTCTAAGGTGTCGCGTTCATGTTAGACTGGTCTGCTGAAGACAGGGAGATCAAGGTTTGAATCCCGGTCGAGTCTACTGAGGGTGGTTTTTCTTACATGGTTTCTCACTCTCCTTACATGCAAATGCGGGTAATTACATACCCCATTAGAGTAATTATCATACAACCTGACTAGGTAGTAATACTCGATGATAATCCTGACCAGGTAGTGATACTCGGTGACAATCCTGACCAGGTAGTGATACTCGGTGACAATCCTGACCAGGTAGTGATACTCGGTGACAATCCTGACCAGGTAGTGATACTCGGTGACAATCCTGACCAGGTAGTGATACTCGGTGACAATCCTGACCAGGTAGTGATACTCGGTGACAATCCTGACCAGGTAGTGATACTCGGTGACAATCCTGACCAGGTAGTGATACTCGGTGACAATCCTGACCAGGTAGTGATACTCGGTGACAATCCTGACCAGGTAGTGATACTCGGTGACAATCCTGACCAGGTAGTGATACTCGGTGACAATCCTGACCAGGTAGTGATACTCGGTGACAATCCTGACCAGGTAGTGATACTCGGTGACAATCCTGACCAGGTAGTGATACTCGGTGACAATCCTGACCAGGTAGTGATACTCGGTGACAATCCTGACCAGGTAGTGATACTCGGTGACAATCCTGACCAGGTAGTGATACTCGGTGACAATCCTGACCAGGTAGTGATACTCGGTGACAATCCTGACCAGGTAGTGATACTCGGTGACAATCCTGACCAGGTAGTGATACTCGGTGACAATCCTGACCAGGTAGTAATACTCGGTGACAACCCTGACCAGGTAGTAATACTCGGTGACAATCCTGACCAGGTAGTGATACTCGGTGACAACCCTGACCAGTGGTGATACTCGGTGACAATCCTGACCAGGTAGTAATACTCGATGACAATCTTGACCAGGTAATAATACTCTGTTACAATCCTGACCAGGTAGCAATACTCGGTGACAACCCTGACCAGTGGTGATGAGACGCTATATGTATACTCGGTGTGGGTATTAGTCTTGAAGGGTGTTTTTGAAAGACTTGTCCTCTCAAGCCAAACCGGGGCTTGGTGGCCCTATATTAGGAACATTTTGAAAACTGGATACCTGTAGAAGTTATTTGTAGTTTGACGTGAGAACATCTTTCAGCTTCATAATCGAGAATATCAAATACAACCATCGATCTCGCGTTCTAACACTGAGCCACCCTGGTCGGTCTCGTATCCAGAGCTTGTGCCCTTCAGACCCCCTCCCACTTATTTTCACCAGTTTGTTGTCTAGCAGAGTTTATGTTGCCATATTTTAGTATGAGCCCCAGTTGAAGGTTACAAACACCGAGGAGGGAGGTTATTGTTATTTAAACACGAAACTGGCGCATAGGTGTGAGGTTATGTTTACAAGTGTTGTGAAATGACCCACAAGGCTACAAGTTATTGGCTGTACACAACAATATGTTCCCAAACTGTAGTTTCCTTTTAGCACCGCATCTTACTACCCATTCTAGGTTTACGCTTATGTACTAAATTACAGTGATGGGCTATGGATGAGAAAGGTTGAATTTAGAGGAAGGGAACTCACATTTGTGTGGAGAGTTGGAAATCATTTATGATAAACCGCCCTCAGTACAACCGACCGGGATCGAAACCTGATCTCCCCATCATTGGCAGTCTGGTCTATTGCAAGAGTGACACCTTAGACCGTGCGGCCAGCGAGGTGGGTCCCAAACAATCACTTACACATGTTTAAAGCTTATAAGTGTGTATGTTGTACTCGCAGGAGTATGAGGGAGGAAGGAATGACTCAAACCAGAGACACGGTCAGGGCCGCGCTCTTCTACCCAACGGGGACGTGTACGAGGGCAAGTACCGCAACGGCAAGCGCCACGGCGGTGGCCTCTACGTGTTCCGCGGGGGAGCGAGGTACGAGGGCCAGTGGAAGAAAGGTGTCAAGCACGGAGAGGGGAGGTTTCACTACCCCGATGGGTCGTGGTATGAAGGTACGAAGCAAACCTAGGCACAGTTTGGGACAGCTAACACCTGGAGGACAAACTGAGATGTAGCCTAGTAAAGGGAAAATGAGCTCGAACACAGGACCCTTGCCTCCGTGCTCAAAGGCTCTACCGCTGAGATAAAGTATTTGTCAGGGGTCCTGGGATCATTTTCCAAATTTATGAAAAGCCTCATAGAAATTTTTACCTGAATAAAAAATGTACACAGTGTTATTTGCTGTGTAAAACACTATTCAATTTGAACAATAATCATAAACAAACTACTCTTGGTCTTAAAGATGTTGTTAAAATGACAATTTTACCTCAAGATGTGACCATAGAACATCTAGATATCAGTTTTGAACAAAGTAAACTAAACAGTTCTGGCTGTAGACACAGTGACAAACAGACAGACAGACAGACAGAATTGTTAAACCCGCTTCTTTTTACCCGCCTCGGTGGCGTAGTTGGCTAACGCGCTGGTTGTGTTGAGCTTGACCGCTGAGGACGGGGAGATCGAGATTCGAATCTCGGTCGGGTGAACTGGTGGTGGTTTTTTTCTTAAATGGTTTTCCACTCTCCCTCCACGCAAATACGGGTTCACTTCCTTTAATTAAACCTTCCAATTCCTAATCCATTAGCGTAATTAGTACTTAAAGCGTATAGCCCGAATGGGTAGTAAGACGTGATGCTGAATATTATTATTTTATTTTATTTTTTTTTAGTTTGAAGACAAATAAAATGTCAATTACTATCATGATTTTGAGTTTGAAACGTCTTGTGATTAAAATAAATTATCTAAAAAACAAACTGCCACAGCACCTCCAGTTTAAAAACACCCATTAAGATCTAGACAGTTACTTTTCCTGCTCCCACTTGAAACCTCTGTCAAGATCTAAACAGAGTTCAGAGTTCAATTTTACAAAATACAGACATGTTTCCGTGCGGCCAACATTGATAACATTTTACCAAATTATTATTATTATTATTATATATGTATTGATAATAGCTTTCAAAAGTTAAAGCTGCGGATCACATGACTTTATTTATGAATACATGAAAGAAGATCTAGTAGCTTTTGATATGTCATTAAGATTCTTCCTCTGAAAATCGGACTATATTGAAAAATACCCGAATATTTAGTCTCGGGCTGTGAACCACAAATATGTGAGCGTGATGTCAGCGCACCTTGATGCAGGGGAGTGGAAGCGGGACATGCGTCACGGGTACGGCGCCTACCACTACCCCAACGGGGATGTGTACGAGGGCTCCTGGAGGAAGAACCTGCGTCACGGACTGGGGACCTACACCTACCAGTCGTCAGGAACCAAGTTCATGGGGAGTTGGGTCGACGAAACGATGGAGGGGCGGGGCCAGTTGATACACCCCAAACACCGCTACCATGGGACGTGGGGCAAGAACCTGGTGAGGGGTGCTTTGTCACTAGGGGCTTTCCATGGGACAGAGGCCTGGTGAGAGGTGCTTTGTCACTGGGGGCTTTTAGTGGGGCAAGAACCTGGTGAGAGGTGCTTTGTCACTGGGGGCTTTTAGTGGGGCAAGAACCTGGTGAGAGGTGCTTTGTCACTAGGGGCTTTCCATGGGACAGAGGCCTGGTGAGAGGTACTTTGTCACTAGGGGCTTTTAGTGGGACAGAAGCCTGGTGAGAGGTGCTTTGTCACTAGGGGCTTTTAGTGGGACAGAGGCCTGGGAGAGATACTGTCACTAGGGGCTTTTAGTGGGACAGAGGCCTGGTGAGAGGTACTTTGTCACTGGGGGCTTTCCATGGGACGTGGGGCAAGCACCTGGTGAGAGGTGCTTTGTCACTAGGGGCTTTCCATGGGACAGAGGCCTGGTGAGAGGTACTTTGTCACTGAGGGCTTTTAGTGGGACAGAGGTCTGGTGAGAGGTGCTTTGTCACTAGGGGCTTTCCATGGGACGTGGGGCAAGAACCTGGTGAGAGGTGCTTTGTCACTAGGGGCTTTCCATGGAACAGAGGCCTGGTGAGAGGTACTGTCACTAGGGGCTTTCCATGGGACAGAGGTCTGGTGAGAGGTGCTTTGTCACTAGGGGCTTTCCATGGGACAGAAGCCTGGTGAGAGGTGCTTTGTCACTAGGGGCTTTTAGTGGTACAGAGGCCTGGTGAGAGGTACTTTGTCACTAGGGGCTTTTAGTGGGACAGAGGCCTGGTGAGAGGTACTTTGTCACTGGGGGCTTTCCATGGGAACGTGGGGCAAGAACCTGGTGAGAGGTGCTTTGTCACTAGGGGCTTTCCATGGGACAGGCCTAATGAGAGATACTTTGTCACGTGGGGCTTTCCATGGGACAGAGGCCTGATGAGAGATACTTTGTCACTGGGGGCTTTCCATGGGACAGAGGCCTGGTGAGAGGTGCTTTGTCACTAGGGGCTTTCCATGGGACAGAGGCCTATTGAGAGGTGCTTTGTCACTGGGGGCTTTCCATGGGACAGAAGCCTGTGTCAGGGGTATTGGAGGTTGAATATTAGTAGGGTATATTGAAAGGTGTTTTATAAATGATTTTCCATGCGAGTGCAGGTACACTTCCTCTAAATGTAACCCTTATCATCCCTAGCATATTATTGTAATAGGTTCATATGTTTATAACACAAACGGTTAGTGGTGCGCGGTGACCAAGAACCCAACAGGGGGCGATTAAGAGCAGACACGACCAAGTAGAGGGTACAAAGAGCTACGGCTGATGCCCCCAGTTCACTGGACGACTCATGTTTTGTAGCCAGAAGGTCCAGGGGTGTACACCTTCTCCCTCAAGTGGATGCAGCTCGGCCAATATGTCCACATGAAAGTGTCTGACCAGGACCTGGCGGAGGCCCTCGACGAAGAGAGGGCAGAGGAGGGCGCCAAGGACCCCAGTGCGATTCCTCGCGGGGTGGTCGCTCTGTGGAGGGCCACCAAGGTAAGTCTGTGACGACACTTTGCTCCTTTACGTCGTCGCGATCAGGGCCAAGACGACGACACATCCTTCCTATCCGAGGAAACCCGCTCGTCTCCCGTGCGGAACTCCCCACTTTCTCTTTACGTTCCAACTATAACTGTACATTTAACATTTCTAGTGTATGTGGTGATTTAACAAAGATCATTAAGCTAGCTTTGAAATGAGTACAAGTTCTAAAAAAATTAACAATGGATATGCCTGAACAGTAGCGGATTTAGGTTTGAGGACGCCCTAGGCCCGAGACGATATGGCGCCCTTTTTTTTTGTAACAGTATATATATATATATGTGTGTGTGTGTGTATAAAATAATGAAAATAATAACAATAATAATAAGAAATCTAATTCAGGTATAAATTAAACATTTATTTTTTTAACATCACAATTAAATATAGAAATAATAATAAATTGCTTGTAATTAAAATATAAATTATTTTTATCTGATTAATCATATAATAAATTTTGCTCTTAAGAGTTTACAGAAAACCCAATCGTTTTTTAATTTTAGTCATCTTAAAAATTTTGGCGCCCCCTCAAAATTCGCCGCCCTAGGCCCGGGCCTCACGAGCCTAAGCCTAAATCCGCTACTGTGCCTGAATTAATCTCCTTTTCAAACTCGAGTTAAATGCTATTTCTTACCATTGATTTAAATAGTGATTTCACGGGGGATCATGGCCGGACCGGACTGTCTAACTCTTCAAATTAACCAGATACTACTGGATATTGTAATAATTATAAAGCTGTGAAATACTTCCTTAACATGGAGTTTAAGGAGTCCCAGTAGTAGCCCACACAGACACGATATTGCTTCAAGGTCGGCAAGTACGACCCCAGCCTGCTACCCGCAGAGCCTGTACCTGTGACCATCACGGACTCTGTCCAGTCCATCGAGTCCGTGGAGCCGCCGGAGGGGGCAGGAGTGAAGGCAGAGGAGCCATCGGAGGGGGCAGGAGAGAATCGAGAGGAGCCCCCAGAAGAAGCAGAAGAGACTCTAGAGGAGCCACAGGCACCAGAACAAGATGTTCAAGGTAACACTCCTTTGCGGCAGTCCTAGATTCGTGCCTAGAGAGATCTATAGTTTTAATATTTTATATTTTTTATCTCCGCATCTTACTCGTTTGGGTTGTACACATATTTTGATAATTACAGTGTGTTGTAAGATTGAATTTGGGACAAGTGTACCTGCATTTTCTTGGAGGGGAGAGTGGGACACTATTTAGGAAAAGCTACCCTTAGTATATCTGATACCCGAGTCGAGTCAACGTACATCCGACCATTGATGCAGGTAGTTTCCCACACTCTCACCAGAGAGTTAAACATTGTATTAACAATCGAATGTGTTGTCGCTAAGACGAATCACCCAAAGGGGCGGAGCGGCTCGCTTCCCAAGAACTCCAAGAGGACGTTCAACCCGAGCCAGAAAATGTGCAGCCCGAGGTTTCCGTAGAGGACAATCCGGAGACCGAAGATGAGGACTTTTAGTAAAATGTCCTTCGTTCTCGCAACAGATAATAAACTCAATGGATCTATATTGTTAGAAGTCTTTCTTACTCCGCTTTGTGGCTTATCAAGTCTGTAAATAAAGCAGCTCGTCTTTATCTGTCCCTTAGCCAGACACAGGTGAGTGACTGGGCCTCACCAGTAGAGACAAATTGTGTCGTTAATGAACAAAATATTAACTTTGATGAAAATAGGGTGGAATAACTCATTAAATTAATCCATGTAATGGGTCAAATCAAATCAAATCAGAAATTGTAAATTTATACCATTTTCTCAAAATCAAACTAATGAAATAAACGAACAGTAATATATTTATACTAGTGTATATAACAGTGACTCTGTTATTGGTGTTAGTGTGACCTTGAGTGTAAATCATGTTCATATATTACTTTCATGTATTGGTTTTGACTATTAAAGCATGTTTTAACTTTACAAACATGTGGTTGCATGACTATTGATATTCTACTCCAGTGGAGTATGATAGTTATAACTATTATTATTATTATTATTATTATTAGCATCGCGTCTCATTACCTGTTCGGGTTATACGCACTTACGCTAATGTGTAATGGTAGGGTGATTGTGAGATGAAATGGAGGACCTACAGTTTAACGTGGAATCCGAACCACGGTGGTGGCCTGGCATTCCCCACATTCACAAGATGTCTTGTCAGAGGTGAAGGAAGGGTTTGGTAATCAGATAAATCTGTGCCGGGACCGAGGATTGAACCCCGGCCGCCTGCATAGAAGTCTTGACACCTTACCTCTAGATCGCCAGGTCACCTACGATAGTTATAACTAAATGTTGTATAAGGAGGGCTACCTTGTAATTCACATCGTTTGATCAATATTTCCAAAATTAAACTAAACAATACATTGAAGGCAGTGAGAAATATTAACAAACAATCTCTCGAACTAGATTCGAGATTTTGTTCTATTGGGTATTTTAAACGAAGAACATGCCTGAAAAGGGGATTCAAAAACACAAAACTAGGGGGTGAAGAAAATATTAAGGAATGACATGAAATATAAAAGGACAAACACTCGTATTTGAACAAAAACTGTCTATGAGAACTTCTTCTCAATTTTGACTTCTATTTAAAGCAGTGTCAACATAAAACTTTGGACTTTCCAAACTGAGGCACGTGGCCCCATGGTTAGTTGGTACTAATGTACTGCACGCTGAGATCTTTAGGGAAGCCTCATAGGTAGATAAACATATAAATTTGAAAGTTGAGAGTAATTTATTTTCTCTAAAGCAGATATCTGTAGATATTGGCTCACACATAACATTGAAAACTAAACGACAGCCAACATAAAAACGATAACACTTTTTTTTAAATAAGTTTTACAAAAAAAAAGAGTATTTTAGTATTTAATAAAAATCAGTGCTTGTTTGTAAATTCCATAAACAACATTGATTCAGTCTCCTGAAATTTATGTGGATTTTTTATAGTCCAAGGCAGAAAAACTTTATATAAAAATGTAATTTTTTTAGGAAATATCTTTTTTATGTTCATGTTTGGAAATCATGTCTAATTCCATTCACCAATAACATACCACTAAAGATAAGTTACAAAACCAAGTCAAACATAAATATAAAATTTTATACAAAAAAATATATGTAAAAATAAAGTGAAAATATTAAACATAAGTTTGACAACATTTATAAAACAGTTTTTTAAATCTAAAATCTATGACAAACATTTAATAGACCTATAAATGTATTATATAACGAGTATAGACTAAAACGTGTGAATGAGTCAAAATTAAACCACAAGTACAATATTTTAAAAAGTGGATCTGAACTCTTAACAAAAGACAATCAACATTTAAAAAGTTTCTAAGGGATAACTTTTGAATTCACCAAATTGAAGGCTTGAAATAACAGCCCATACACTTCTTTGTTAAAACTCACAGACGTCTAAATACCAGGCCTGTGAGTTTTGAAAGAAACAGTTTTATTCGAGGATCACTAATATAGAGCAATAAATATTTCACGTTTAATTTCTGTAACAGATCTGTGGAAAAAATCAAACAAAAACATGAATTTTTATGATTTTTTTTATCTTTAAAAAAATAGCTCCTAACGGTAGACTAGCAGTCCTAGCAGCCGGTAACCCAACTTAATACCCATCGTTTGTGAAAGGTTGTGAACTTACCGCGCTTGGTTCCGCTATGGCAAGATAGGATCATGGTGTAACACATCAAGGTAAGACTGATATCAAGTGAAGATAAGGATTATTTCGACCATCTTCTCCCAATCAAAGCTGATAACTGTTGTAAATAATGTACTTTAAGTTTAATTCTGCTCACATTTCACCATCGTAGATACACAAACATCCGCTAAAAATGTACAATCATTGAGTTCTAAAATTATTACAAATGTATAGTGACTGAGTAAAGCTTTATTTATAAGAAAAACATAAAATCTCTTTATGGAAACACGTTTTTTTCAATTCTGAGGCGCACTTTGTACATTCCTGCACCTTTTCTTTCTAAGTTGTAAAAAAACATGACAATAAAATCTTAATGATGCAACTTAACAGTACTTTTAATTCATTTTCAATGAGTATTGTATTGAATCAGTAATTTCAAGGTTTGGCCTGCCATGGCAATAAAACTTCCCACGCTCAACTGTTGAAGGACACAAGATATCAACAGATATAACATCAACAATTACTGATAATTGACATTAAAACAACTCATTACCGTACTCAAGACCAACGAGGTTATACACGATTTGTAAATGAGATAAGGGGCTACAAAAACATATATGGGCCATGCACAGATAATGAATAAAATAAACAGAAATAAAACAGATATTTAAAAAACTAAATCGACAAAACTTATTCATAAATATTCCGTGATTAGAGTATTTTTCTCGTACCAAAATTAGGTCAATCTTGAATATATAAGACAGACAAAAGCTGTGTTTAGACAAGTAGATACAAGATTTCTGACGATTGAACTGGGCCAAGATTTAGAGTGAAAGGCCTTTAACTCGTCCCTTTAGTGAAGGCCTGTAAGGTGCGGGAAAACTTTGTCAAGAACAAATAGCGCAGAAACAATATCGCTTGCACTTGGAACCTTTAGAGAGAAACCCTCGTGTACAGTGGCAGCAGCGTATGAAAAATATCTCATTACTCTCATAAGGATACCCCTTTTTATAGAGTTATTAAAGTGTCTGAATTGATAGTAAATTGACGCTTTTATCGATATTTAAAAAATTAATCATCGTTTTGAAAATGGAGAGTTGGCAATGTTTGCTTTAAGACCGATGGCAACAGTTTAGCGTGAAGAGAGTTCTCCCATCGTGCAAGCTAGAGAGCTCCTAGCACTACGTCCATGTCCGTTCTTCCGTAATACAAGTTAATTAACAATAATAAATTACTACATTTCATTGGTACTATTTACATCCTGAAAACAATATCCTACAACCAATAATAAAACTATTTGATTATGAAATTATAGCTATACACATTTAATAAACAATGTTGTATTTATTTGGAGATTCAAACTATGGAAATGTTATGACAAATGAAAATCAGTGGATTATGGTAGCATGACTAGAGGTAGGTCATGGTAATTTAGAAAGTGTGTACACAGGGATGTAAGTGCTCAAGTGTCTTCAAATAAGTGCGAAAAGTGACAAGAAGATGTATAAGAGTGACCAAAAAGTGACAAGAATATCTCAGCAGTATAAATCATTTATGTGCATTTTATTTGTTTCCTACCAAAAAGGCCAGTCAAGACCAAAGTTTAACTAAAATTATAAGAAATCTAAAAACTTTTTTTTAAATAAGTGTAAGTTGGTTGAGCTTTGATCCTGGAGGAGGTATAGTTTACAAAAAATGCTTAGCAATATTTTATTTGGAGATCACAAAAGATAACTGAAATACATTTTAGATTTTTATTAAAGAATGAAGATATTAGAGATGTTTTGTGTTTTTTCAATCTTCTTTCGACTCTCTTATGGTAATTTCTTCCTCTTTTTGAACTTTGCTAACACCTACCAACATTACTTGAGCAGTTCTGTTTCCTGAAAATTCTTCTTCTTCTTCTTCTTCTTCTTCAAAGCCTTATATGACCTTTTCATTCGTTTCTGTTAACTATTTATTTACAGTTTTGCATTTTAATTCTTCAAGTGTTCGTTTCTCTTTTAGTTTATTTTCATGTTTCAAAATTCCTTCCTTTCCTTTTGTGATGTTTCTTAAATTTTCTTCTTTTTTTTCTTTCAATGCAACCCGCCTCGGTGGCGCAGTCGGCTAACGCGCTTGTCGTGTTGAGCTCAACCGCTGAGGACGGGGAGATCGAGGTTCGAATCTCGGTCGGGTGAACTGGGGGCGGTTTTTCCTAAATGGTTTTCCACTCCCCCTCCACGCAAATGCGGGTTCACTTCCTCTAATTCAACCTTCCCAATTCCTAATCCATTAGAGTAATTAGTACTTAAAGCGTATAACCCGAACGGGTAGTAAGACGCGGTGCTAAATAAAACAAATAAATCTTTCAATGCATTCATTTTCTTTCTTTTTATCATAATTTTTTTAATTTTATTTTCTTACAAGTGATGTTGATAACTTGGGCAGGAGCTAATCACTGTCTTGTGACGAGCGCTAGTTCTGGTTATTGTAGTCGGATGTGCACTTGATGAATGTTACGATATTTGGGCCCGGTCTTCTCAAAGGTTTACTCGAGGAGGGAAAACCACCTTTCAAAATTCGCACGTCCATGGGGAAGAGATGGGGAAGGTTCTAATACTTTACATAGAATCGGATATATTTTTATGTTTTCAGCTGGATTATAAAATGTGAACAAATAGCTCCAAAATTTGTCAGCTCTAGGACCTTCCTCAATCTCTTGAATGTTGCCCTAAAGCTTCCACTCATCACTCGAGCTATCTTCAGGAACATTAAATGGTTTCCTAAAGTTCAGTTGTATACAGTTAAATACTCCTGGCACCCCCAACCACTTACGCACTCCTGTTAAAAAACAAAACCGTGAAAATAAAAATGCTACGTTAATACAGCTATGAATTAATTAGAAACAAAACATTTGTTGCGATTTTTTTTTTTTTAACATTATAAATAATTAATAATATGCTTTTTTTCCCCCTCAACACTGCGTCTTACCATCCGTCCGAGTTATATGCCTAGGTATTAATTACGCTTATTGGTTAGGGATGGGGAAGGTTGAATTTTGAGTAAGTGCACTTACATTTGCATGACGGTAGAGAGTGGAAAACCATTTAGTACAAACCACTCTCGGTGCACCCAACCGACATCAAACCCCAATCCCCCCGTTCTCGGCAGTCTATTCTACTGTGAGAGTAGCATCTTAGACCATGCGGCCACCAGGGCGGGTAGAATACCATTTTGAATACAACCATTAGTAGGCTATATGTTTCTCATGATCGAGATTCCCTTTATATTATAACAGTAAAAACTAACAAGTGGGCGATATTATACAGCTCAGCTCTTAGACGTTGTATTACATTCAATGTTTCTGATATAACTCTAGAAGGAAAACCTCTTTTAGCTTTATGAGGCAATTGTATTATATTTGGAAGAAGGTCCAGGAAAGGTGGATAGTCTGATGAGTTCCGATAGAATGAAACCTAGGTCGGGGGATTGGGCGGTGACGATCAATTTTCTTTAAGAGACATCCATTACCTCTTTGTCCATCGGCAGCAGTGTAAAGTGTGAACTGTGTTCTTCTTTTCATTGTAAAGGCCATATTGTGTTCGTCCCTCTTTTATGTGTTTATATCCACCTTTCCTACACCTTCTTCCAAATATAATATAATGTTTCCGAGTAGGATTATTAAATGATGACCTTCCTTCTTGTTAGGTAAGTAAGTCTACCAGAGAAGTGCTATAAGTGACCCATGGGCAACATCGTCGTACTTTCGTCTGCTCAGGAAGGGGACTGGGGTACCCTGGAAACTAAGTAACTACGTGTTTCGTGGCAAGTGGGTAGCTCTTAACTTCTATCCTCCTTTCAACGTTAAAGTTAACACAACCGTTTGGCTCTATTTTTCATTTATTGCACAATTTTTAAATATATTTTTATACCAAATCTGTATCAAGTCTCTAGAATATAAAGATCCAAATTAACGAGTGCCTGTGTTGAAATATCGTGTTCTGATAAACTTTCTAGAGCGGAGAATCTTCGCAAACATAAGTTGGGGACTCGCACCCCTTTTAATTCTCAATCGTTTCCAATGACACATCTCAAATATTGACCGATATATTTCGTATCTGTGCAAATTCCCGATAATTAACAAACTAAATCATAACATAAAAATAAATATTTCATCGCGAATAAAAAAAGTCAGAATAGGCCCTCTCTAAACATCTTCGTGTCACTTCTTAGCTTTCATTTGTCAAAACATTTGGCAGATGGCACACAACATACAACTGACTAAATTAAGGAGTGTTCACATCAATATGACAACTTAGCTTTGCAGTGATTGGTCCACTAAGGTTAAGAAATAACATTAATTTGATGAGAATCAAGCGTTAATAATAGCTTTTACTTTTCATCAAATAAATATTATAGAATCTTACAATGTGACTTTGGAGAAAGCATAGACCTGGCACAATTTAGCAAATTTCATTACAAAACATTTAAAAAAAAAGGGGGGGTTTGGAAATATTAATTATACTTCTGAAACTTCAAAAAAAAAACTTGTTTGTCAAAACCGATTAAAATGTTATACTCGTAACAAGTAAATGCTCATAACTTTATTCTGAATGACAAAGACAAGATTTTTTAATAATGAGGCGGTTAAATAGCGGAATAATTTTATAACAGAAATTGATAAAAAATAAAGAAAACGGAAAAAATAAACTAATAGGTGTGAATTTAATAAAGAAAGCCCAGCTGGTGAAAGATTGGTGAACATCCAATGTCTTATATTTTATCGACACATATTTATACACAAATTGAGTAAAATATTGACATTTTTGCCCAAATATAAAAAGAGAGGGAGAATAAAGACAATTTACACAAACACTAAGTAACACAATCATTGGACTCTTCACATATTTTTGCTCTTTCCCCAAGTGGGCTTACTTCTTTAAATTTAAACTTATTATTTTATGTTCCTTTCTGTTTATTTTTATAAATTTATACTATTATAAATAGAATAATTTTAGACTTGTAAAAATATTGTTTTTAATTTGTTGATGTCTACATATCACGGTGTCTACTCAACTTGACCAATAAAATCCCCGACCTTTTCCCCGATTTTCCCTGATCATTTCCTAAAATTCCCCACTAAAAATGTATGTCACATGCTCCTAGCTCGCATCCCCCCCTCTCCACCCTCATTTTTCCATTAACCTTTTTTATGAATAATAATAAATTTTAAAATTTGAATATTTTTTTAATTTGTATTAAAATTGTTTACTATTAATTAAAAATGTATTAAACAGCTACAAACAAAAAAATGACATTATAATTTACTGATTTACTGTTTATTTTATTTCATATTTTGAGTAAAATATCATTTTCCCGGATTTTTATTGTGATTTACAAAATTCCCGGCTTATTCCCGTTTTTTCCCGATCACTTCAAATTCCCGTTTTCCCTGATTTTCCCGGATGGTAGACACCCTGACATATGGATGTACATGTGTTTAGTAATATTGCGGTGAAATGAAACCCACCTGTTTTAGTTAATGGTTTATCCACCGAACAGCACTCATTACAACATAAATTGATTTACATTTACACCCTTGTATGTTTTCCCGAACAAGCAATATCTCTTACACGATAACTTAAGCTAGCAATTATCCGTGACTTCTCTTAAAATGTTAATACAGCTAAAAAACCATAAAGTTAAAATATACAATTAGGCTAAAATACTTAAGAGCTAGTAAATACTTTGCGATATAAAAAAAATATGCTAAGTTTTTCGATGCAACAAAAGTCCACTTCATAAAGTCTTTAAACTCAGAAGTAATTGGAATGTATGTAAAGTTTTGTTAATATTTTACAGTAACAATCAAGTTAATATAATGTATTGGTAAAATAACAAAATGTGTCGATGTTTTGATACATCAACGAGTTAAAATTCAGTGAAGTCGTGTTAACTTTGATGGCTGTAGATTATATATTATCTAGGGGTGTGCAAAGAGCGCTCTTTCAATTCGAAGCAAACTTGGATCGAATATATGAAATATTCTCAAAGGTGAATCGAAGCTCGAATATTTTTTTGTTAAATTTTACACTAGAAAAGTATATTATGTTGTTGTTTATTAAACTTCATGTGTTGAAATTACTTAGTAAATGTTTTATTGTACTTATTGTTACTAATATTCCATTTTAATAAATCAAGTTATATTACAACCTACAATTCAATTACTTAGGATTTTTTCCAAATAAATATTGTTTTATATTATATGTAAATGGCAATTGACCAAAAATCTAGTATTTTAGCCGTCAATATTTTATTGACAAAGCTTTGAAGATGAAATTATTTTCGAAGCGAAGTCAAAGCCGAGCTGAAGATTCACACACCCCTAATATTATCTAAGACGCAAGGGGCATAAGATTTTTTAAAATGTTTTTAATGCCCCCTAAACACGGGAGATAATTTTTTTTATGCATAATTCAGTACTGAATTCAGTATGTTTGCAATGACAGTGTGAAGGACTAACCCCCCATGTCGACAATTGGTAAAAACAAGTAGCCATCACGAGTCCAACACCTTAGCAGCTCAATCTATGGCATGTCTGCTTACTTAGTCGAGGGTCCCCAGTTCAATTTCAGGCAGGGCTGAAAATGTATCATAGATGAAAATATGGGCTTACCCTTTCACAGTTATGAATTAATGCGCGGAGGCCTGGTGTTGTTCCTGTCCTAGTTTTAGGTCTAGCCAGCCGGTGGCGGGAAATATGTGGCTCGAATAAATAACTGGCCACACAGGCTGGAAACTGTAGTGGATGTAACAATAAGCAGCTATCATGAAAACTTGTGAGTAATTTGATGGTAGCACAGGTGCTAATTTTCGGCAACGGTTACAGACCAAAGAGCCGAAAATTACATAATTATGTGTTTAGTTGTGAGCTCTGAGGCGTAGAGTTTTCTGCTGAGAGTGTGGGGCTTTCCCTTCCACCGTCCTTCGATGTTTACTCAAATACAACGGTTGGGCACCATTTTTACTTTGTCTAGATTGAATTAAGTATAAAAATATTGCCTGTGTGTGTGGGGATAGAATAGAATTATTTAAATATAAATGTACAATTTATCTGTTGGTTAAAAAAATGGCTAGTTAATTAATTGAGTAATGTCGACCCCTAATAAAAGTAACCAACCTCACTTTACCACATTGCGATACAGGCCCGTATTAAAATATACCAAAAAAGCTGCTCCTTAAGTTTTAATTTGTTTATTTAATTTAAACAAACTAAATAATGGCGCTATCAAATTTTATTTGTGAAATCAGGGCTAGCAAGACAACAAAGCCAGGAGCAAATCATTTCAAGACAAAAAGGTTACGATTCTTGCGGTATTATTTTAACAACCATCATAGTTTTAACAAATATAAATATATTTAATTACTGTGTCTGAATCCAATTACTCGATAACATTGAATCTTACTTGTATCAAAAGATTCAAGAATCGATCTTAATATCATGATTTTCGATATCTAGATTCTTAACTGCCACATCCTAGATAGTATTTAACAATTAGCAGGTCCAGTGGCTGAATGGTTTTATAATAATGAAAATTAATAGACATGAAGAAAAAACTAAATAATAAGCGTAAATTGAATGAAGAGAGAGCACGTGGGGAAAGAGGGAGAATGAATGAAGAATATATCACACCAAGGTGACATCATCTTTCTTTCTTGTGTTTCCAGAGCACACACATTCAGGCACAGTTTTATGTGTACCTCGTCATTTTTGTTTAGCACTGTGTCGTACTACAGGCATTATGTAGCAACTTCGCTAATGAGTTGAGGATAAGAAAGGTTGAATTTAGAGGAAGTGCACCCATATTTTTTGTGGAGGGAGAGTGGAAGACCCATCAATGAAAACCACCCCCCACTAGATTTGAATCCCAGATCTCCCCGTCATTGACAGTTAGTCTATTGTGAGAGTGACGCCTTAAACTATGCAACCAAAGAAGTAGATATTTTGGCATTTTTGCCTTAACATAAAAAAATGGGGGGGAAGAAGAAATACAATTGACACAAATACTAAACTACTCTATTTTGAAATCACTTATTTGTGTTTAAATGTGTGTCACACACATCTGGTGTAGAAGACAAACGGAAGAAGATGTCACATTACTTGGTCCATCGGGTCCTTGCCACATCTTCCCTCTCTCCCCGGGTGGGGTTCCTTCATTAAATTTAAACTTGATGGTTTATTTCTATCAATTTCAGTTATTATAAAACGCCAGTGAATGAAAGTCCCGAATATTCAGAATTGAGCAAGTTTCCGTTGTGAGAATAAGCGGTTCTTTTGCCCTTTCACTCTAGTGCCGGCAAATTGTAAATGTACACAACAGGACCTTTGCGTTCTGATGACCTTGAACGAATCAAAGTATTTTTTTTGTTAATTTCAATTACTAGGTTTTTTTCAACCACATTATGATACAATATATAAATAAATAAAGTATTTTTAAAAGTGGTTGGGGCTGACGTTAAAACATCCATAAAACCAGGAACATTGACGTCTTCCTTGAATTGTTTCTGTGGATCCAGGAACTGCCCCTTGTTCTTTCTCCGAACAGTTATTTAGCGGCGACGCTGTGGGCTTGCTCGATGCGAGAAGTTAGGTTTAGAAACTTTGGGGTCTTGCTGACCCCCTTGGCTCCTGTCCCCTCCCATATCACCACCAGTCCATCCACCGTGGCCGCGTACAGGTGCTGGGAGTCGTGGGAGTACGTCACACTGAGGAACAAAAAAACATTCCTCTTTTAGATCGACAGAGAGATTAGAGTCGCGGGAGCTTCGAACCTTGGACCCCGACTTCGATTATAGTAAAAAAACTAAACCCAACATCACATGAATAATTTACACATTAAATGATCATATTGTAGGAAAAAAATATTAACATTTAGGGATTATTTTTATTTGTTGTAATGTTTATCACCTTTTCCGAGATCATCAACTGTTTCCGGCCTGTGGCCGGGTCAGTTTGGTCAAATGTCTCCATTCCCCTCCTCTCACTTGCACACTTGTTATCTGCTCTTCCTATCTTAATACTATCTCGTGTACCCCC
>CABFOW010005785.1:3090-14815 GCA_902141385.1 Timema californicum
TAGTCACTATCGAATTTTCCAAAATCAGTCGTCTTCATGAAACTTTCACGATTTCACAGACAAACAGACTGACAGACCCACTTTTTTTTATTTCGTAGTCACATACACCGTCAAGATCTTGAGATCAAGATTGTTTGAGATTGCAAAACTCTGTCTTATTCATATGAGGAAGTGAATATGAATCCATATAAGTGGTATTACTGAAATTTGATTGACAAAAACCTCAAATTTATTTTTAGAAACTTTGTTTAATATCAAAGGATTGACGACCTCAAACAACATAACATCTTATTTAAATAAGAAGATTACTTTCTACCACTAACATTGATTGAAAGTCACTAAAAATTATTTGCACTCTATAAATACGTATTATTTGAGTTAAATATAAATTTCATATAAAAATGTATCAAAAGATCCCAAAAATACTGCCTTGTGAATTACTATATAAACTTTCTTTACACAACCAAGTAAACGGACTAAGAATGTAAATACAATTTGTGATATTTAATCTCATTACGGTACCTTGAGTTTCCAGTTTTCAAATAGCGGGTTTCCTTCGAAAATCAAACTCTGACTGTAGTTTATGACTGTTACTAACTGTACGACATCAGCCTCTTTCAGCATCAGTAATTGATAATTCTTTTCAAATCTGTATAAAGGAATTTGTCAAAGATGCAGCCAGAACATATTATGTTTTCACTTTGTTTTATACTTTTAAAATATAACTGTTTTTATTGAATGTTCATATTAGTCTTAATTTTTTCATGAAAGTTCCAGCATATATTTGTTCTGGTGCAAGGGCTCTTAATGGTTTAAAATTTTGGGAATCCCTTATCCTTCATGATAATTTATGCACATTAATTTCTCCAAGTGTAAGGGCCTGATTATATTTTGCCACCTGCCTTTGTTTCGCAAGATTTGGTAACTTTGACAGTTTAAATTTACTGTAGAGGGGGGAAAAAATGCTAATCCTTCTTTAAGGCGGTTGGTTCTTTTCATTTGGCGTGAAAATACAGAGCCATGGGAACAAACGGTTATCCTCAAGAATGTATATTGTTTTGCAATTTTCTTTTCCAAAACAGTTTGTTCCGGAATAGAAGCATGTTGATAAGTTGATAAATTCACATTTTTCAAAAGAAAACTGCCGGCTTCATAACATAAAATGAGAAATATACCACAATCGACATGGGACCGATGGTTTTACTTTCCCTCTTAATAAATTGTTGCTGCGGATTTTTATCTCACAAGAATTATTATAATTATTTAGCACCGCGTCTTACTACCCGTTCGGGTTATACGCTTTATGTAATAATTACACTAATGGATTAGGAATTGGGAAGGTTGAATTAGAGGAAGTGAACCCGCATTGGCGTGGAGAGAGAGAGAGAGTGGAAAATCATTTAGGAACCCATCCCCATTTTTCTACGTGATTATTTTCTCAGTAAAACTATTCTGAGACCATAATTGTATCCAAAGAATGCCTTTAAGGTCTAGTGGTCAGATTTTATGGCCTACCCGACCGAGATTCGAACCTATATATCCCCGTCCTCAGCAGTCGAGCTCAACACGACTAGCGCGTTAGCCAACTACGCCACCGAGGCGGGTTTATCTCACAAGGGAAAAAAAAATTCCCTCATCCTCGCCTTGGTTTGAACCCATGAACGGAACACTGTACCCCAATACCATTGAGATTGATATAGTATGATTGAGAGTGGATACATGTTCCTTCAACTACAGACTTGCAAACCACCCCTGCAAAGTTTAAGGGTAGGGGTTTGGAGATGTATAAAGTCGCGTCACTTGACGCGAGAAGTTCCAAAGGAATAGAGTTTTAATGGAACCAGTTCTTGGAAACCAGCTATGTTTTCTTTACATACGTACGCTTTTGACTATAAACGTCTAAACTGAGAACAGACGGAGAATAATTTTCTTACTGCAACACGAGACATTATAAGACTCGAACTCTCAATCACTCATATATTTGCCTTTGTATGGTGTGATTCTATTTCTTCTTAAGTCAACAACCCGAAGGTTGGTTGGATGTTGTTTCTATCCATCTAGAGCTGGGAATGATTCAGCTCTTAGGCTGGTTAGTGCTGTCTGCGCCATCTGCACGTGCTAAGGCAATTCAGGAAGTGTAGTGGTTCTCCAATGCTTTCAACACTGAACTTATATGGGTGAGAGCGATAGGACCTACCAATTTTGCCAAAAAAAAAAGGTGTTTTCACATACCTTTCAGTGTTCTTTTACATACCACAATCGATATGGGACCGATACTTTCTCTCTTAATAAATTGTTGCTGCGGACTTTTATCTCACAAGAATTATTATAATTATTTAGCACTGCGTCTTACTACCCGCTCGGGTTATACGCTTTAAGTACTAATCACTCTAATGGATTAGGAATTGGGAAGGTTGATTTAGAGGAAGTGAACCCACATTTGCGTGAATGGAGAGTGGAAAACCATTTAGGAACCCATCCCCAGTTCACCCGACCGAGATTCGAACCTCGATATCCCCGACCTCAGCAGTCGAGCTCAACACGACTAGCGCGTTAGCCAACTACGCCACCGAGGCGGGTTTATCTCGCAAGGAAAAAAATTTCCATCATCCTCGCCTGGGTTTGAACTCATGAACGGAGCACTGTGCCCCAATACCATTGAGGTTGATATAGTATGATTGAGAGTGGATACATGTTCCTTCAACTACAGACTTGCAAACCGCCCCTGCAAAGTTTAAGGGTAGGGGGTTGGAGATGTATAGAGTCGCGTCACTTGACGCGAGAAGTTCCAAAGGAATAGAGTTTTAATGGAACCAGTTCTTGGAAACCAGCTATGTTTTCTTTCCTTGCTCAAAGTACAGGACACGACTAAATCAGTCAAAACTGCTTCCCCTCCCCCCCTCTTCGACCGCCCTATACTCATCCCAAGCTTCTGTAATCCTAGGAGCGCACGCGCAAGAAATATGCAGCTCCGTGATGTACAGGGCCTTGTCCTTGTGTGTGTGTGTGTGTGTTTTTTTAAAGAATGTCATCTACATTTTCAGTTGCCTTTTACAAAAAGCGAACAATTATGTCTAGTTTTTTATAACTGTATTTATATCAACTTTTAGGAAGACAGCTTGCCATAGATCTCCTTATAAAGACTTTGTTTGACAAGATTCTGTTAGGAAGGGCCTATTATAAGATACAAACATGTTTTGTAGCGGTCAACATTGATACCATTTTTTTACTATATACATATTATGTGTTATTTTATTGGTTTGGACTTGACGCGGAAATATATATTTTTTCTAACAAAGTGTCCTACTACTTGTTCAGGCTATACACATGTGTTAATAGACGAAGATAGTCTAATTTAGAGGAACTGACAAAAAATTGTTCTAAAACTTCCAAAACTTAATAGCCTTTATGCACATGATTCTACTAATCACTGCAATGCGATTTTCAAAGCCATACATACGTTGATGATTGGCAAAATACACAGGCGTAGACTATAGAGGATTGCGGATGCGGATAGTTTAGACCAGCGATTTTTAACCCTTTTCAAATCACGGCACACTCAACAAGTTGATAAAATAATTGTCAAGGCACACCATCAGTTTTTTAAGGAGTGATTTTATCACTAAACAAAAACTAGTATTAAGATTGTGCTTGAAAGCTTAATTGTTTAAATTCTAATGATTGTGTGTGTTTGTATTTTTTTTGATAATGTTATTAGTGAAAATTTCAAAAGATTTATTTTTAGTCAATATTTTGTATCCGAGTCTTTTAGACCTTCCCGCGGCGGATTTGAGCGGCACACCTGCTAACCATTCGTGGCGCACCAGTGTGCCGTGGAAATTCGGTTGAAAAATGCTGGTCTATATACTAAGTTAGATATGATGCATTTAAAAAATCATGAATTGGATAGTGATTGAAACAAATCACCCTACCATTAAACATTAGCGTAAGTGCGTATAACCCGAACGGGTAGTAAGACGCGGTGCTAATAATAATAATAAGTTGTTCAGGCTATACACATGTGTTAGGAGACGAAGATAGTCTAATTTAGAGGAACTGACAAAAAATTGTTCTTAAACTTCCAAAACTTAATAGTCCCTATGCATATAATTCTACTAACCACTGCTATGCGATTTTCAAAGCCATACACACGTTAATGATTGGCGAAATACACAGGCGTAGACTATAGATTATTGCGGATGCGGATAGCTTAGACCAGCGATTTTTAACCCTTTTCAAATCACGGCACACTCAACAAGTTGATAAAATAATTGTCAAGGCACACCACTAGTTTTTTAACGAGTTATTTTATCATTAAACAAAAACTAGTATTAAGATTGTGCTTGAAAGAATAATAGTTTAAATTCTAATGATTGTGTGTGTATTTATTTTTAAATAATATAATTAATGAAAATTTCAAAAGATTTATTTTTAGTCAATATTTTGTATCCGAGTATTTTAGACCTTCCCGCGGACTTCAGCGGCACACCTGCTAACCATTCGTGGCGCACCAGTGTGCCGTGGCAATTCGGTTGAAAAATGCTGGTCTATATACTAAGTTAGATATGATGCATTTAAAAAATCATGAATTGGATAGTGATTGAAACAATATATATTGTGAAATTTAGAAAGATATTAACTGGTGAATCCTGTCAGGAGGGGGCTTATACATACTTAAAGTCAAATATATTAAACTCTCGCCTAAGCCTGTCGATATGGATCAAGTAAGGCCGTCATTTCTCACTTGGGAGATGCTCAGTTCTCGTGTTGACCAAACAAGCTGCAGTGCAACTCTCCGTCTTCAAACTGAGACCAAAATAAAATAACGGGCCCGGGGGAAACCCGAAACTAAGGTATTCGGGAGACTAACATATCGGAAATATTTTAACACTCACCTCTTTTCAGACGGCATTCTGATGGGGTGACTAAATAAATATAGATAAATGAAAGCCAGACGGGGGTACGAACACTGGTGGTGCCTTACGAGTCGAACCCTCTGGCCACTGAGCTATATGGGGTCTCCTAGACAGTGTGCCAGCAAAAATAATATAATTTTTATATTTTTACTCAACGTCCAAATGGGAAATTGTGGCTTTTCAAAGAAAACTTGACTCTCGTTCTTCCTGAATTTGGTAGTCACTGTTTTAACAGAAAAAAAACTGGTCAGGGATTACCCCATGGACAGTGAGCCGGTACTCTTTTAAGAACCCTACTAACCGGGAATTGAGATATAAGACCACGCTCAAACCAGAAAACGTAACGTGGTCTAGATTTTATGCACTCGTTAATGGACCATATTGAAATTAAAATAATTATTATATAATGGTTTAATTTTAAAATAATTGTTTTGTATCTTAAAGTAAATTTTCCGAATGGTTGGTTTGAGGCATACTAATAAGATGGAGGGGACTGGCTTAAGGCCTGCATAAAGTCATCAAATAGTGTGATAGGGTACGAGCGGGGGATGGGGTAGCCGGGCATTTTTTTTAACAAATACTAAATCCAAACAATGATAATTAGAGATAAAACGTTTCCGATAAATTCCTTAGCTCATAGAATCCCAGAGGATGGTGATATTATATTATATATCTGGTCTACAGCAGACGCCACGTTAGTGACATATTCGACCACCAAGCGCTGTAATCGATATACTAGTGTGGGAAGATAACTGGAATCGTTGTTACTGTAGTCTGGTTGGTAATGTTTATAGTGTTAACGTCCATAGGACGAACTAAATTTGGACTGTATCGATTGCATTTGTTCCATTTAAATAACTGGATTTTAAAAAAACGTGAACATTTTTCATCTCGCATCTCTAAGCCAGGATATACTCGACAACTGCTACCCGTCCGACCTCACTGCTGACAATAGACGCCGTCACATCTCTAAGCCAGGATATACTCGACAACTGCTACCCGTCCGACCTCACTGTTGACAATAGACGCCGTCCGAGAATCTCTTAACCGTCGTTAAAGGGGGGGAAAATAGGCTACTCGATGACCTTCTACAGTACATTTTACTGGGCATGATATAGTAACATCGCCAAAGTCTTGTCACAACTTGAAGCAGGAGGGAGGAAGAGAAGACGGTTGACTATGGGCATCTGCCCCCCTCCCCCTCTTGCCCTCCTTTCTATCAGTGTCTGCTCGAGTTTACATTGTGTTTAGTCGTCGTCTTGGTTTATTAGGTCTCTTCGTTCGTTTCATGCGGGAAACAGCAGAGCCAAATGTTCTATTGAGAAATGGGTCTACGAGCGTTACAGTGCTATGATCAGGACGACCAGAACTTATACTCCTCTCTGTTGCTACATGGTCTAACGCGCTACACTCGTATTAGACTAACTAAACTGCCGATGACGGGGTGGTCGAAGTGGGTTTTAAAAAATGTTTTCCACTCTCCCTCCACGTAAATGCGGGTACACTTAATTTAAATATAACCTTCCTCATCCCTAAAACCATTAGCGTAATGAGGACATAAGCGTATAACACAAACGGGTAGAAAGATGCGGTGCTAAAATAATCAATAACTTATATGAATGTTAATGTTTGCTAGCTTAGAAGATTTCGAAAATATGCTGTCAATATAATAATCGAAAAAATTCCCATCCACCAAAAAAAAACGTAAGTGGCTAAGCCTGCGCCTGCGCTTAGTGCGAAAATTCAATAATTTTTGGAAATTGATCACTGTTGAAAAAAAAAGTAGAGATTTGGTACACCACCCTCACGCCTTAACTCTCTAAATTACACAAAATTCTCAAATACCACATTCAAGGTGCTATATTTCCTCCATGTTTATAAAAAGGGAAAAAAGGGTTGCGTTGCATGATGGTTCATAGTAAGGTCCGCTGGCTGCACGAAATCATGGATAGGGTCACCTAATGCTGCTATGCTCGTGACATATTCAAGAACTGTTGATATCATCATGTAAGGAAAAGTAAACACTGTTTATACTGATATTTATTTTAGTAAAAAAAAAAGTTTGTCACCAAAAACACTGTTCTTGTCTCTTGTTTCCTGCATATCCGCCTTAACCTGCGTCCCACTCTCCCATAACCCCCGTAACCCCTTACTTCCCCCTAAACCCCAGCTATCTAAATACCCATATCGGTGGACATGAGGGCTAAGGCACCAACCTCATCTGGCTTAGTTTTCTTCTGATGGTTAGATCAAGTGTTCGAAACATGGCAGGATGTTCTGAAAGTTAGTGTATTCCCTAAATGGTTTCCTTCTCTTCCACAAAAACTAGGTTGGTTTTACTTTACACCCCCCTTTTCTCGTCTCCACAGCATCCCAAATGAGGGTAGCACGGACAAGTATCGAGACGAGGTTGGAGGGGAGTGTGTGAGTGAAATGAGCGCTCTCCCTCCTAACGACAAGTGGTCATCTGCTCAACACTTTGTTAACTGTGCGACAAACAAATGACCCAAAACCAGATTGTGTCCGCTTGGTATCTTTCCTTTCAAACGGGCGGGCGGACTGCGCGCCATCTTAAAACCTGTTTTGTCAGCTACGAGCGACACAGTCCTGCCGACACGCATATATACCTGTTTATATAGACACATAGGGCACGAGGAACCGGCTCAAAATAGTGACATGTCCATTTTAAATCAGAATTCAAGTTTTTTTTGATCAAATGGTTTACCGAAGCATTCTTTACTATCGTATGATCATTTTGAAGCATAATACAAGTTTTTTAATTTATTGGTTTACCGAAGAATTCTTTACCATCATATTATGATCATTTTGAATCAGAATGCAAGTTCTTTGATCCTGTGGTTTATCTAATAATTGCTTTCCTAACTTACAAAAAAATTGCTGCATCTAATTGTAAAAGCCATGTGTCGGTTAGTTAAAACCACTTTTCATGAAGGAGCAAAAAAAAAGTTTCTGTTTCAGCCGATCCACGCTGCCCGATAATTTACTCCAATGATGTAGGGATGAAGCAAGCTATAATCTAAAAAGAAGTGTACCTACGAATGTGTGGAGAGAGTGTGAAAACCATACACAAGATCGGGGTTATAACCCCTGACCTTCCACTCGCCGGAAAACCAGACAAGACGAGACTTCAGTTTTGTCCGCGTGCCTCTAAGGTGCGGGTGGTATTTGTCAATATTTTAAAAATAGGATCTATACAATTTTTTTAATTAAACCCTCCCCCCCACACACACACAATCAGTGCGGGTGGTATTTGTCAATATTTTAAAAAATAGGATCTATACAATTTTTTAATTAAACCCTCCCCCCTCCGCCCACACACACAATCGCCACCCCCTCCTAGTATTTGTTCCCTTGAAATTGAGAGATTATTAAAGGAGGTGTAGGGCGCTATCAAAACATCTAAAAGCCTGTCTGCGAAAGAGAGAATCTGGTTTATCAGCTCATGTGTTTTAGCGTTTCATCTCCCTCCATAATACTTCAGCACATTCTCTCTTATTTTATGGAACTTGTCCCGACTTTTGTTATCTAGTTGAGTTGTTTTTTTGCCGCGGATTTTTACTCGCATGAGGTAATAAAAAAATGTTTGTCTTAAGAATATTGTTCAATGTCAAAGCTGAGAAATACATACGACACTTTGGAGGCGCTAAAATAATTACTGGGTTAAGTTGACTTCTAAAAGATAAGCAGAGCCCTATTTTTATAGTAGGCGATAAATGTGTTTTAATAGACAAGAGGGCTAAGTTTTTTCTTATCTTGCGTGCTTACTTAGTTATGTTTTATTATTTAAGGCCCTTGGCTCTGTCGAGCGCAAGTCTAAAACCTATTTTGTGGGGTGGTGTGCGTAAGGGGGAAAGGAGTGGCGTGGCTTCACAACAGACCAAAGTATCCTTCCGCGCCAACAAGAAGAAATGGATCACGGAAAACGTAGATGGTACTACCATACAGGTTTTGCGGGAAGATCATTCGTTTGGAAATACCTATTTTCTCGAGAACGAGTGAATTTTTTGTAGTAATATTTTCAACATCTTATCTAAGATAATGTATCAATGTTTATTAGGTGTTACATTTTCTTATTTTTTGCTATGCGGCCGACAGTTTTCTATTGAAAAATGTAAAAATTATTGATAGTTGATCACTGTTAAAATCATAGAGGAGGTGTATGTTTATAAAGTATAACTTAATCAACATTCTTCTATTTTTGAACAGACCTTTTCCGAAAAGAAAATTTCCAAACAAAAAGTTTTTTTGAAGATAATGGTTTGTTCCCATGGCTCAACATTTCCACCCAAAATGAAAAGGGACAATCGCCTTAACGGTATTTTTTAACATTAGGATTTCGCTAACTCGCTGAATGAAGGTCTAATGAAATAATTGACTTATTTAAAAAACGCTTCGCTGATGAATGATTTAAGACGTCACTATCGTGCTGGACTTGCCTGCTGAAGTTTGGGAAATCGTGGTTCGAATCTTGGTCGGGTCTACTGAGGGTGGTATTCCCCTAAGTGATTTCCCACTCTCCTTCCACGCAAATAAGGGTAGAATATCTCTAAAAATCTTCCTCGTCCTTACCCAATTAGAGTAAGCCTATTTATCATATATGCATATAACCTTAACAGGTAGTAAGACGTGGGGGTTAAAAAAACTAATCTAATCCCAATATTGGTGTTTCCAACTGAAGAAAGTATAAAACCCTCACTCAGATACCTTTTCTCGGTCCGAGCATAATCCTATACCTAATGTATCGGTTGATCGGGTATGAGATGGGCTTTTGGAAAGAAAACTTAAATCATCCGCTTTGGTGGTTGAATAGTCTACGGCATCATTCCTGTCGAGTGTACTGAGGTTTTTTTTCCTAAATGTTTTTCCACTCTTCCTCCAAGCAAATTTGGGTACACTTCATTGAATTAAACCGCCCTAATCCCTAACACATTACCACCTAGTGTTATTAGTACATATGGATGCAGCCCAAACGGTTAGAAAGATGCGGTGCTAAAATACACTAATGCTATACAATTATTTTAAAGTTAGATCTTATCAATCGCCATTAATTGACGGATGGTTGTAGGAATAAATTAATGAACTTATTTGAAGGGTTTAAGGAAGGGTACATTTTTAAGGCAACTTTTATACCTCAAACCTAATAAAAAACAGCAAATACTTTTTATTAAAATTAACAAATAGATGGCAACACTAACACCATTTTAGTTAAAATGAGACTTCCCCTCTCTTTTCCCCAGTACCCTTAATTTCTAATACAAAGTTATTCACTCAAGATACAACAAAACTTGTTCGTATCAGTGTGTATAAATTACTCTCTGAAGAATACCGTTTGAACTCGTTCATTATATGTACCGCTTGATAAACGTGGCAATTAATGCTATAAATGTTAATTGTTCCATAAAGCGACTAGCACGAAATCAGGTCATTAAGCAAAGCGACACTAAAAAAAAAGTTGGATTTAATGTGGAATAACAGTTTTAATAACTAATAAAGCAACTTATAAAAACCTTTGACGTTTATATCCGCTCTTTTGTAATTTGTAACTCGATCAAGAAATTAATAAACTCATTTATTGTAAAGAAACAGTTTTCTAATTCGTGTTCGTATAGACATCTTATGCTTGAAGCTTTTAAATACTTGTTTATTTCAAATGGTTGATTATTTTCAATTATCTGTTAAGAGATCATAAAAAATTGTCAATTTAATTAAAAACAGGTATAGCTAATTTCCGAAAGTCAATTTTGACCAAATGCGACTAAAACGTTTATATAAAATTAGTTTTTAATCAATTATTTTACTATTTAAATCAAGTCATTTAAAATTGAATGAGGTTTTTAACTATAACTCATAAAAGTACACTTCAACATAATTGGATAAGTTATTTTCAACAGTTCTCTCTCGTTAGAAAAAAAGTTTCAAGCCGATTTTTAAAACTTTTTATAGTATTATACACTGTAGTGTTTTGTTTTTTCTAGCAATAGATATTAATATGTTTTGTCCATGCTGTTATTATTTTCAATTCTATCAGTTTTTTTAGTACCTATTCAAATTATTGTTATTTTGACAAATGTTTTAGACTTACATTCAATTATTTACAATAATTGCACTAATTCTAAAAAAAAAATCACCAACATGAAAACACGTAGAAAACAAATATCAATATAATATGTAAATTACATAAAACATTATTAAAGAATAATAAAAGAAATTCTAAAAAGAAAACTTTCGAGTAAATTGTAGGTTTATTATTCTATATGATTGCAGTAGCCATAGCTTTATTCTGACCCGTTGCACTACGTTTTTTAAAAGGTATTTTATAAATGAGCTTTTGAGTCTACCAATAAATAGTTTAAAAAATATACGATTTGTTAAGTTTTGAACGAAAATAAACAAATAAAATTATAGCGTAGGGAAATTTAAAAAAATATATTTGGACTGGATTTTGTTGACGGTTAAATCTTAGAATTATAATAGACATATAGTTTTCAATGATAATTATATTCTATATAATCTAGTGATTTAAAAAATATATGCAAATGTTATATTTTATGAGATTTTTCACTCTCGAAATAGACTAGTCTGCGGTAAGAGGAAGCTCGGGGTTCGAACCCCAGTCGGGAATATTGAGGTTGTTTTTTCCTAATTGGTTTCACGCCCCCCCCCCCTTCCCCTTTCTAGTTTATGAAAATTTGTCATGAACTTATTGACATTTGACCAGAAACATTTTAAATAACTTTTTAAACTTTAGAATGCCTCTTACAAATATTCAAGAACTGTAGAAAATCAAA
>CABFOW010005785.1:19769-32302 GCA_902141385.1 Timema californicum
CCAAAAAAAATCACTATTTGTCCTACAACCTTTAAAAGTTGACATATTGTGTCAAAAGTGACAGTTCCAGAACCTGTGGATTGACACACAAATACACTAAAATAGAGTTAGTAACCCGCAACCCCCTTTAATTTTTTTTCTTTTTTATAAGTGTCACCTTGGCGTAGTTGGCTAACGCGCTTGTCGTGTTGAGCTCTACTGCTGATGACGGGGAGATCGAGGTTCGAATCTCGGTCGGGTGAACTGGGGGTGGTTTTTCCTAAATGGTTTTCCACTCTCCCTCCACGCGAATGCGGGTTCACTTCCTCTAATTCAACCTTCCCAATTCCTAATCCATTAGAGTAATTAGTACTTAAAGCGTATAACCCGAACGGGTAGTAAGACGCGGTGCTAAATATTTACAAGTGTGACCTAAACATACCTACATAAACGTTCCCTATTTGACGAGATTAAAAAGAGCGAAAACTTGTTTGCCTAATAAATAAGTTAGGTATAATTATTTTTAAATTGCCAATATTAATTGCTTAATCAAAAATATTTGTGTATCTCTAAGAACAATGTATGCCATTTAATTTAGCAGTGCGTTGGACTGTACACATACACACTTATTACGTACTAATTAGGCTAATGTATTAGGGATGAGGCAGATTTAATTTAGATTAAGTGTACCCGCGATTGCGTGAGGTAGATTAGAAAACCTTTTGAGGAAAATAACCGCCCCCCCCCCTTATTACACCCTACTGGGCTTCTAACCCCGATCTTCCCGCCATTGTCAGTCCACTCTATTTCTAAATTGATATTTTAGTTGACCATTCGACCACTGAACCAGGTTATAGGCCTGATTTTCTAAAATATGTTTAATTATTTAAAAATATGTTTTTAGAAAATACAAACACTTTTTTTTGTGTGTTCACCATTAATAACATTTTATTATACTAGTGTTGTTTTATAGGTTTTGACAATATATTATTTTAGAAGTTAAAGCTACAGATCACACGCCTTAACGTGTGAATGCGTGAAATTAAATCTAGTGACTTTTCTAGTTGTCCAAATAAGGCTCTTCTCATCAAAATTGGATCATATTTGCATATTAATTCGTTTCGAATTGTTATATGACAAATTTACCAAAGCAAAGGACCTTAAATTTGTTGTTTTGAAGACGTTTAGTGTACGTATAAACCGCGAGAAGAGTAAAAAAATCGTAATCTTGGTCCACGAAAATTGTTTTCTCTGAAGCGGTCATTAATCAAGCGAAGATAACGATCTTTGTTGCCTGATTTTCTAAAAATATCCTTCCCAAACATAGAAAATGACATGTCAATTTCCCTGTCCTCGAGCCAATATCTTGATGGGCAAGGTAGGGGGGAGTTATTTTGTAGGTAATCTACTTATAAGTAAAAAAAAAAAAAGCTTGACCTAGTTACTATTTCAAAACTATGATTTCTAAGATTTACCTTAGATAAAATAATTTCAGTTAGGTTTTCTAAATGTGGTGCACACAGTCTTAGATATCTAAAAAATGTATAATGTGGAAAACCTCGTATGGACAGAGTCGGTAGTGAATGGTTTGTGAAGGAGTGCAGATTGAAAGGGAATTCCTTAGGTCAATGTGAAAGAAGTGTCTTACGTTTATTTGGGCATGTTGAGAGGATGAGTGTGAATCGAGGGACGTAGCAAATATATGAAGGTAGAGTGTGTGGGTCAAAAGGAAGGAGTAGGCCATGTAAGACGGGGTTAAACGCTGTGGACGTAATATGAGCTATGTGCACAGTGTTCTGCCTACCCCGTAAGGGAACCGCGTGATTAGGTAAATATATTTATGTAAGTTTGCTTAAGGTTGGTGCTTAAATATAATTGTTAGTTTTATTTGTGTGACGCGTTTTAATTGATGTATTTATTTATTTTTACAGAATTAATTATTTATTTTTATCACTTCGTCTTAATACCCGTTTTGGCTATACACATATGGTATAATTACGCTGATGAGGAAGGTTGAATTAAGAGGAAGCTTACCTGCATTTTATTTGAGGGAAGGTGGAAAAAAGACTTATGAGAAAACCACCCTGTATACACCGAACCGGAATTTGAACCATCGTCCACCCACTATCGGAAGTCTATTCTATTGAAAGAGTGACGCCTTAGACAATATTGAAGTAGTATTCCGAATAAAAGAAAGATACTTTTCTACGACTTACATACTAGCTTGACCCAGAATATCAATATTAAATACTGCACTCTCATCCCCATCGCCAGTAAGTGTAATAGTTAAGTAATAGGAATCACTAATGCACTCATAATAAATTAGTTTAGGTATCATCTAGGATTGAACCAGGCCCTATGAGGCCAACCTTTCTAATCGCTCAGCCAGATGAGTGGGCTGTTTATACATAACTTAAATAACTTTGTCATCAAGTAAATATTTATATTTTATTTTATTTTTTGGTTGATTTTTTAATCAGCACGTTTAAAACATTAACAATTTTATGTTTGAGGTAGGGATGATAAACTTACTTTTAAAGAGGAAGTGCACCTTCATTAGATGACTGAGAACATCACATTGCTAAGATCTATATATATTTATATAAAACCCTACGCCCCCTCGGTGTACCTGATCAGGATTCGAACCTCGGCCTCCTCTTTCACACCGGTGATTTATTTTATCAAGACCCGCGTCTGGGGTTGCGTGGTCTAACGCGTCACTGTCTTGTCGCACTGGACTGCCGTTGACGAGGGGATCGGGGTTTGAATCCCGGCTGAGTGCACTAAGGGTGGTTCTTTTCCTCTTAAGGGGCTTCCCACAACCTCCACGTGGGTCCAATTTCTCTTAAATTTTACCTTACCCGCTTCAATGACCGTAAAGTCTAAGGCATCACACTCGTGTCAGGCTAGACTGCTGATGACGGGGAGAACGGAGTTCTATCTTGGTCGTGTGTACTGAGGGTGGTTTTCCTTTTTCTCTCTCTCCCTCCATGAAAATGCGAGTACACTTCCTCTAAATCTATCCTTCCTCATCCCTAGCCCATTATCGTAGTTTATTTGCGTGGAGCCTAAACAGAACTTAGTTGCGATGGTTCTATATTTAATATATTTGTAAGTCTTGTGCCGATATATTCAGTTTGTTCAGAAATGGTTCTATAATTAATCTATTTATAAGTCGTGTGCCGATATATTCAGTTTGTTCAGAAAGTGCACGTTAAATACCTCAAATAAATGAGAAATGAAATGATAACGCGTCTTGTTCCCTCAAACAACCCCTCCTCCTCTTTTATACCCCCTCTTCCTCCTGTTGTTTTTACAAGTGATTCCTGTGTCTCTCAGTCCGAGGCACGCGCACGCTTGTTTAGTTGGTCGCGTCGCCGCCGCGTGTTATCTTGAGCGCTGCAATCGGGCGATAAGAGGGCGGTCGTGTTTCTCTGACGGAAAACCTCGTGTCGTTTTCATTAACAAGGAGGTAATTACCGCGACGGCTGGTCCTTGTTTTATCAGGGATTAGAGAGGGGTGGGGAGTAGGTATGATTCACGTCCTAAGCAATTGATGGCGTGGAGACACAGTAGAACGACGGTCATGGAAAGGTCGGGGCTCGAATATCGCCGAGGTGGCTTTTTACGCCTTCTTCTCCTCCAAAATGTATTCCTAATCCTGTTTTATTTTTTAGTATCACCGCGTCTTACTCCCTGTCCAAGAATACGCATATATGATAATTACTTTAGTGAGAATAGAAATGAGGACGGAAATTTTTTAGAGGTAATACAGCCGAATTTGCGTGGAGGGAGAGTAAAAAACCATTTAGGAAAAACACCTTGGTAGACCCGACCGGCATTTGAACCCCGGTCTCCCCGTCGTCAGCAGACCAGTCTAACACGAGAGTGACACCTCAGAATGTTCGACTACTTGGGTGGGCTTCGCCATTCTTACTTCCTCGCAAACGCAGGTACACTTTATCTAAAACTACATCCTCCTCAACGTACGCGTTGTGGTATAAAGGGGAATGTCGTGGGGTTGAAAATGTCTTCTTCCGGTGGTGCTAAAGCAGCTGTAGTACAGTCCAAATTTTTATAGGAAACTCTTTATATCAAAGTTAGAGAAAATCCTGGATCTAATTCACGTATCCATACGTTAAGCCGTATAATATGCAGCTGTAACTTTTGATAAATTTTATAAATACCTATATAATAACAATAATATATCATCAATTATGACAGCACATTTATTTTTTCATTTATTTGAGATATTTATCGTGCACTTGCAACCAACTTATTATATCGGCACATGATTTATAAACTAACTTAAATCTAGAACATACACAACATCTGCGCCTATAATTCATCTCTGGGAAGGAGGAAATTCATATTTCACCGATCATAAATCTTTCGGCTACGCCATGAATCGAACTCGGAACCCTTAACTCAATAGTCAAAACACGTTACTGACTGAGCTAAGATGTTGAACAACAGCTAATAATGTTCATACTTGCCTAAAGGACCTTCAGGGTGAACGGATAACTATATGAACTCACCAGAAGGAGGGCCCTCGGTCAACAAGTTCAACTTACCTCTAATGAGAAAAATATCTGCTGTCTGGATCGTCACTCCCCCAAAATTTACTCCTGATCCTGTTCTATTTTTTAGTATTACCGCGTCTTACTCCCTGTTCAGGTATACGCATATATGATAATTACTTTAGTGGGAATAAGAATGAGGACGGAAATTTTTTAGAGGTAATACAGCCGAATTTGCACGGAGGGAGAGTAAAAAACCATTTAGGAAAAATACCTTGGTAGACCCGACCGGGATTTGAACCCCGGTCTCCCCGTCGTCAGCAGACCAGTCTAACACGAGAGTGACACATTAGAACGTTCGACTACTGGGGTGGGCTTCGCCATTCTTACTTCCTCGCAAACGCAGGTACACTTGCTCTAAAACTACATCTTCTTCAACGTACGCGTTGTGGTATGAAGGGGAATGTTGTGGGGTTGAAAATGTCTTCCTCCGGTGGTGCTAAAGCAGCTGTAGTACAGTCCAATTTTTATAGGAAACGCTTTATATCAAAGTTAGAGAAAATCCTGGATCTAATTCACGTATCCATACGTTAAGCCGTGTAATATGCAGCTGTAACTTTTGATAAATATTATAAATACCTATAAAATAACAATAATATATCATCAATTATGACAGCATATTTCTTTTTTCATTTATTTGAGATATTTATCGTGCACTTGCTGAACCAACTTATTATATCGGCACATGATTTATAAACTACAGTAGCCCCACGACTTCTTTGGTGCTGACTGACAGCTCACAGCTGACAGCTGACGGCTTTGAAAAGTTATTAGACCAAATTATGTATCCCTACGGCGAACCATATGATCTGCAAACACATGTGTTTAGCAGCTGTCACTTCTGACAGTCAAAATTTAGGTATATACCCAAATGTTGACCGTCAGAAGTCAGCTGCTAGCGTTCAGTCAGCACCAAAGAAGCCACGGAGCTACTGTAACTTAAATCTAGAACATACACAACATCTGCGCCTATAATTCATCTCTGGGAAGGAGGAAATTCATATTTCACCGATGATAAATCTTTCGGCTACGCCATGAATCGAACTCGGAACCCTTAACTCAATAGACAAACACGTTACTGATTGAGCTAAGATGTTGAACAACAGCTAATAATGTTCATACTTGCCTAAAGGACCTTCAGGGTGAACGGATAATTATGAACTCACCAGAAGGAGGGCCCTCGGTCAACAAGTTCAACTTACCTCTAATGAGAAAAATATCTGCTGTCTGGATCGTCACTCGTGGTGTGGATCCTTGTTGCGTCCTCACGTGTTACACATCTCGTAGCGGGGTATCTTGCTGGAAGGTTCGTAGGGTGAGAGAGGGAGTGGATAGAGGGGGGAGGGGGAGGACTAGCTACCAGACAGGACGGCGCTACCCAAATCTTTTTTCCCTTCCTCCCGTTAGTGGTTGTCTGATTCAGACGGAAGACGGGCTCTGAACGGCCGACAACTCTTCACGACCTTCTCCCCTGATACCTCACCCACCACCCCGCCCTCTTCCGCGTCCTATAGCCTAAGACTGCATGGTCCCCATATCCTTATTAGTCCTAAGAATAGTATAATATTTTACACACTCTCCTTACGTGCTATCCATCCTGTCACCGATTGGGAAATTACAGTCAAATTTTCATGGTAACGGCTTTATCTCTCTTCCATCTAGAAACGTTACTAGATCTATTTTAACGTAGTCATACTTGAATTCATGGGATATACAGCGGCCATGTTTGATAGAGATGATCACTATAAAATATTACTAATAATATATTAACACAATCTATGTTTACACAAATAAACTAAGTGTGTTGTTAAAAAGCTTCTTCCTAACAAAAATCCCTCAATTGCTTTAAGTTTTTCTATGACTAGTCTACGATCGGTAACACTCTCTTATCGGATACGATACCGCAATATCGAATGTTGTCTGAAGGTTACGTAAATTAACCCAGTCCTGCATATTTCTTTCTATTTTTTAAGAATTAATATTTCTTGGTTGTGAAGAAACTCTAACCGTGTTCAAGGTATAGACTGGCAAAACCAATGGGAAGAGACCATTGAGAAGAGCTGGACGTAAATGTGAGGATAACATTAGAATGGACATGGAACATAGTTGTATCCACTTCACCCCATTACAACCAATCTCAAGATAGGGATAGGGTTTAATGAAGTAATGTACCCGCATTTGCGTGAGGGTAGCGTGGGAAACCATTCAAGGAAAACTACCCTCAGTACAATCATCCGGAATTCAAACCTCGACGTCCCCGTCACCGGCAAACCAGACTTGATCTGAACCGTGTGCTCACTGGCGTTAGTGGGCAATTATAACGTCAATTCTGATATTACAAATATTATATTCGATCATTTTTAAGTTTTGAGATATTATTATTATAATATAGTTATGTTTACCAAACACACTATTCGTTTTGAACACATTTATTTTGGTCTTCGCATAGAAAATATTTTAATCGTGAAAAATTCCGACCTTGAGATTATAGTGAATATTGAAATTTAATATGCCTCTTACCCCAAAAAAGTGTATCTGGAAATTCTGTGGCGCCTTCAGTTAGTCTGTCTGTACCTGGTGCACAACAGAAATGGTTTTATAGATGCTATTCAAACTCCATATTTAGGTATAACCTTTGGCCGTTTTTTTAAATTTTAACTCCAACCCATAAAATAAGGGTTATTTATAACTATTTTTAATAATTTGAAATTTTTCTAAAATGGTTCTAACAATTTTGTTTGAAATGGATATTTGGGGTGTATTTGACATAACAAATAATACTGTATACCTTTTTTTTGGGAGAAAATTCACATAAGAATAGTTTACTAACGACAAAATTTTTAAAAAAAGTATGTTTCGCGAAAATTGTTCAACGATTTTGTTTAAAATGTATAGTAAGGAGGTTTGGTATTATGAATAGCCAGGGTGTAGCAAGGGTTGAAGAGGGGGGACTGGACCCCCTGGAATTCGATTTCTCCCCCCATAAGGGTGTGTGTGTGTAATATATATGTATACAAACTTTTATTGGCTAAAGGTACTGATATAATACAATTTTTTAGAAAAATTAGCTTTATACGCTCTTGCTTCTAAGCTATGGGGGCCAAAATTAGTGAAAATGTGGTAAGCCTGGAAATGTCAGGTTATATAAAGTTGTTAGGGAAATGTTCAGGTATTGTCATAAAAATAAGGAAAATGTCAGAGAATTCTGTAATTGGCCAGTACTGGTACATTTGGCTGTCTAAGGTATATAAATCCTTTTATAGTCCATCTTATTAATTAATCGTTATTTTTATTCGAACGCTTGTTTATGTTCAAGCCTGTTGCAAAAATCACTTTTTTTTTAATAAATGAGCTATTTGGATTTTTTTTAAACATAACTATTATTTCCTGTATGGGAATTTAGGCTTTTGCGCAAGAGAAAGGAGATCCATCCTGATTAATCATATTGAATTTTCTTCATTCAAAAAACATTACTACCTAAGGCTATAAATTATTAGTATTCTCGTATCGACTAAAACTTATATTTGTTGTATTTGTTTGATATTTCCTTTACCTTAGGGTTGATTTTACTGTAGTGACTGGAAAGATATGGTTAAGAGGGTGATTAAGGGGGGTGTAGTGGAGTAAATAAAGGCAAATCGTGAAAAAGTATCGTTAAGCAATACGATCTATCGATTGACATAAATACAAATAAGAAAGTACGAACACATCAGTTTATTTTGTTTTCAACAAGACATTAAATTAAATGACTAATGAACCAGCTAATGATTGAGAGGGGGTGGTGGGATAATTGGCGTGGTATCCTGTGAAACGCGGCGGTCTGGAGGATGATTGTTCTCGGTAGTTCAGTCGGTCAATTTCTGACTATAAATTAGAGTTTCAGTTACACGGCCCGAGGAGCTTCGATTATCAACCTCATCCTCAAAATGGGAGTTAAACCTTGTGCGTTGATTAAGGTGTAATTATTGTACTGGAAACACAATACATAGTCATTTGCTAATTACCGTGTGAGATCTAGGAGGTTAAAAAAAAATGAAGGAAATCTAACGCTAAAGGTTTTATCATTAAATCCGTTTGATTTGCTTTGTCGTGTTCTCGTTTTAATTTATATTCGTCTTAATAACACGTATAAAAATATATTTATAGTTTTGCTGATAAAGTAATAAATTGAATAATAAGTGCTTGAATTAACATCTTTTTTTACCTGAAAGATGACATCAATAATGGCGTATATATAAAAATGTTTATTACTTTGGTGTATTAAAAGTTTGATTAAATCCCGTCCTTTAACTCGGGTCATGATGACCTCAACAAATATCACAATTTTGGTAGTACTTGGATTGGAAATCTAAATCTCTATAGTAACCAACATTAAGGTGCTAGAACAGAATATCTGAAACTCAAAAACTACCAGAAAACAAGTGGATTGGTAACGTTCCTTGGTGGATCTGTCTATCAGTAGGAGAACAAACAGGAGTGGAAGAGAATAAAACTATAATATAATTTGTGTTGTGACCCCACATATTTTATTTATTCATCCATTTAGCACCGCGTCTTACTACCCTGTCGCATTATACGCTTATGTACTAATTACACTAATGGTTTATAGATTAGGAAGTGTATATTAATAGGAAGTGCATCCGCATTTGCGTGGTCAGAGAGTGAAAAACTATTTAGAGAAAACCACACTCGGTGCACCCGACTGGGATTGAACCCCGATCTCCCAGTGTTCGGCCGTCTAGTCCAACACGATAGTTGCGCGTTAGACCATGCGGCCACTGATTAGGGTGACCCACACCTATTAAATCATACCAATCAATTTCCAAAGATCCCTTTTACGCTCCTTTACCAGTTATCTTACGTTTCCCGGACATTTTGCTCTTAAAAAATCATCTGAAATCTGTGGATTCTTGGATTTTCCAGAAGAGAAAATTTTTAATTTTTAAACTACACCGTGTCTATATTTTATATGTATATGGTCATAGAAAATAATTTTGTGTTCTTTACAGTAAACACTAAGCTCGTGCACTGTTTTAAAAAAGGTTTAGTTAATATTTAACACTATCGCAACATTTGATTGACAATATCTCAGCTACGTAGGCAGCCTCCTTAATTGTACTAACTAATNTTTTTTTTTTTATGATTCATTTCTCCGTCCCTCCCGCCTCCCCTTTGTTTTTGGCACCTCGTCCCACCACTCATACGGGTTTAACTACATTAATGTGTTAGGGATAAGTAAGGTATAATTAATTTAAAAAATCTCTTGTGCTTGTATGAAGAGCTACTACACAATTTGAAGGAGAGAAATAAATATGCCCCGAATACAGTTGGCTGTGATTCGAAACCCCGACCTTTCCGATATTTTTGTTGCTTTTATCATAGCGATTTCATTCTGACCTCAAAAATTAGCTCAATGGGCCACACTGAAAGGTTACGCCTTTCCTTCAGCCACAGATACAATTTTATACATTGATTGATTGATTGATTGATACCCATTCGAAAGAAAAAAAAACAGAGACGAGTCTGACGTTTAGTCCGCATGCACACCGTTGAGTGTTTTCTAAAGTTATTGTTTGTACGCGATAAAAAAATCATTTTTTTTATTTTGAACGGTTAAATCTGATATAGTATTTCGTTTAGTATTCCCTATGTGCACGCTTCATAGACTTGGTGGTTTAGCCATGTATGTTCTCCCACCCTCCACATTGTCTGCCGAGAGATGCTTTCCTTGTCTTACGTCTTCTGCCGTCGGCGTGTCTAAATACGTTTGTATATTTCATCGTGCGTGAAAATACAACCAGCTCCTATTTGAATTAAATAAATCGCCAAGTTATATATATTTCGTTCGCTCCGTGGGTTGCCGGAAAAACAAAAGAAGGAACACACACACACACACAAAACACCAAACGGAATGTTCGTGCCGACATAATCTCCTACCGCTGTGTGTGAGTGTGTGTACGATTCGTCCAGGCGACGACGCAACCATCTTAAAACCATACACACACACACCCATCAATAATTTGCTCGCAGTATCTCATGTGCTCACTCTGAACAATAACACAAATCTTTTAACAAGATATGAAACAAAGAACCTCATCAAATTTATAAGCGGGCATTTCTTTTCTTTTTTTCCTCCAAAGAAAACGGAATCGACTATCAAAAGAGCAAGCAGGTTCCACCTTGTGTTGTCTGTCATAATCCCTTCTCCTTTCACCTTTTCATTTCACGACTAAAATGTGTTTTCTTGGGAGGTGTAATTAAATTTTCAAATCATGTGTATTTATTAAATATACGTTCTCGAAGCTGTCTTTGGGTTTACAGTTTACTTATAGAGAAGGGTGAACAAGTAGGCCTATTTTTTGTCATTTTAAGGTATTTTAATAAAAACTACAAGAATAAAACAAACGTAGTTTAATTAATTATTTAGGGAATAAGGCCGTGGCAAGGGGGTGACACGATTTAAAACGATCTAAATGCGGTCTAATCCGTTCAATCAATGAGAAGGACCTAAATGAGCCACTTTTCACGTTCTTAAGTTATTACAGCAATAAAAATTTCGTTCTGAAACTATAAACACGCGTTTTTATGTGATTATTATTATATTATGGCGCAAAGTTTTTTTTTATTTCTATGCACACACACACACACTATGGTAGTTTTTAGTGCCGTTAAATTATGACTCAAAAGATTTCTTTGTTTTTGGCATCACACATTTTAATCGCTTTCGCCTGAAGAAATTATTGGTACGTTTGAACCTAGAGCGCGCAACATAAGCCTACAGCTTGAAGATTGTAATAACGGGTTTAATTTACATTATATTGTGCTTGGAGCTATATATGAATTAAAATGTAGGGTTAAAATAAGGGGTATCTAAGGCTCCACCTAATTGAAGGGAAATATCTTCACACTGAGGTAGTTCTGAAGTTTCAAAAACCACTGAAACAATCCTTAATTATCTTAAGAATATTCGTTTTTGACCTTGCTAAAAATAACTTTAGGCTCTATCGATATATTAAACAATTTACTTTATTCTCAAAACTGCAACATTGCACGTGAAACGTCGTTGAAAATTATCAAATTTAAACTTTTCATAAAGTATTTTTTTAAATAATAAAACCTAAATCTTAAAACTTTTAACTCTACAATTCTGCGCATACATTTTGGCCTGAACCATATTTTCAAGTGATAAACCACTTCTTAAATAAAAAGGAATTTTGGAACTTCTGTAACGCTTCTAGGCGCTCTGTTAGGCGGTCCCAATTAACTACGTAATCTAATGGAGGAATGTTCAACCTGAGGCCCGCGCGTACGTTCTGTACGGCGTGCCAGCTCAAATTGCTGAAATAAACAACAAATTATTGCTTTTTGTTTTAACACCGCGTCTTACTACCCGTTAGAATTATATGCTTAAGTACCAATTACGCTAATGGACAAGAAATTGGGAAGGTTGCATTTTAGAAGAAGTAAGCCCGCATTTGTATAGAGGGAGAGTGGAAAACAATTTAGGAATCAATCCCCCACCCCCAGTTCACCCGACCGAGATTCAAACCTTGACCACTCCGTCCTCGGCAGTCTAGCTCAACACGATTAGCGCGTTACCAATTACGCCACCGAGATGGGTCACACTGTCTTATCACCTGTTCAGGTTATACGCATATGTACTAATTACGCTAATGAGCTAAGGTTGAAAAATTTTATAAAGTGGAAAACCACCCATGAAAAAACACTCTTAGGATACTCGACCAGGGCTCGAATTCCGATCTTCCTGCCATCAAAACACTAGTCCATTGCGAAAATGAGGCCTTAGGCCAGGCGGCCTCTTGGAGCTGACGTAAATACTTACTAATTTTCATGCCGTTTCCAGAATCCTAAGTATAATGTTACTTGTGTAATGTTAGTATTTATTTGTTAAAGATAAATAATTATTCGTTGATGTTTTTATTATATCTGGCCCTCAGGTCCTCTAAATTTCAG
>CABFOW010005786.1:0-38672 GCA_902141385.1 Timema californicum
CCCTCTCTCTTGTCCAGTATTTTACACTCACATGTTTCACTAGCCTATTTAATCCCACCCACTCTATTTTCCAGTCTTTTACATTAACATGTTTCACTAGCCTATTTACTCCCCACCCTCTCTCTTGTCCAGTCTTTTACATTCACATGTTTCACTAGCCTATTTACTCCCACCCTCTCTCTTGTCCAGTCTGTTACACTAACATGTTTCACTAGCCTATTAACCCCCCCATCCTCTCTCTTGTCCAGTCTTTTACACTCACATGTTTTACTAGCCTATTTACTCCCACCCTGTCTATTTTCCAGTCTGTTACACTCACCCGCTCCATCATTTAAAAAATCCTCAATCGTCCTTTCCACATGCCTGGATTATTGCTTAACAGCCAATGGAGTGATCCTTCACACAGTTCACTGTATCCTCTGTAATCTTTTCCGTGTAGTATAAAACTGAAATTTGGCAAGAAGGTATAAATAACTCTCCAAATAACCATAAAAGACTTTATATTCTAAAGGTAAAAAATAAGAATGTCGGAAGGTTAGGTTTAAACAATCTTTAAGGTGAAGCAGAAAATTAAAATTTTCCACGATTGTAGAGGTATTACTCCAATAACAAAATAAATTTTATATATTTACTATTTAGAAAGGGGGCTGGTGAAATAGGGGTTATAAAAACTCCTAAATCTTGAATAAGTAATTACTTTTTAGTGTGGTAGAAGACAGATTGACAATCTAGGTTGGCATAGGCAAAATATTTCTTGTATTTTAAGATATATTGACAAAGTGAAAACACAATAATTAAAACACTATTTCCCAATTGTAAGAATGCAGTGCCCTCAGATAGGTAGGCATCTAGAATACCACTCCAAAACTGCTTGAATCATTTGACGCTTCCAATGGCGATCATATTATGTATACTACGCTCGGAAGGTGCCTTGGTTTACTTGAATTATTTTATTATTTTGACCAGAAATTTCTCAGAACTTTTGAAGTGGTTTTACACAGTTTTTCAACACCTAGGAGATGCTGTTTTGAAATGTAATCCTATAGAATTTAGTTTATTTTGAAGAAACATAAGGTAAGCCTATAGTGGGATAAGATAGATAGGACCCTTAAAAATCAAGGCAATATGGTAGTTTCCATCCAAACTTGACTGGGATTTACGCTTTCCTTGGAACATCAATCTACCACGATTGTTTTTATGTGATCATCCTCTGATCCATTGCGCCGGATTTTCAATGATGATGATCAAGATGAAGAGTGGAGTGCAACCAAGTTCTTCTCACCTCACAACTGAATCAGTTCTAGCACACCCAATAATACCATGCATAGAAGATTGGCAAATACCCTATCATTGAATTTCCTTGCTTGTTGTGGTGAAATTGGGATATCTAATCTCTTTCTATGGGGTCTCTTGAGCCCATAACTGGTCTCCATTTGGCTGCTGGCCACATTCATCTAATTGGGGAAGTATTCTAATATAAAATCAAATGCTTCTGGAACATTTTGTATAGGAGGGAATGCCAAGGCCAGGAGCAAGTTGACCTTTAAAAAAAAAACTATCCTGTACCATTTAGTTTTCATTCAACATTTCTGCTTGAACTCACAGCCACATTTCTTGTGAAAAAAAACATTTGTTCAGAAGAGAAAGATACTTATGTAGTTAAAACTACACTATCTTATGTTCAATTGATATGAAAATTGGTTGAAGGAGCTTCCCTAATGTTACTTTAATTTTTGATTTAGAATTTTAAACAGCTATTAATGTGTTTCTTTATATTCTCGTGCTTATACATCGACAACCACAGGAAACTAAATCTCACCAACCTTATATTAATACTGTGTAGCTCTGCGGGGATTCTATGAGATAATAGGGAAGTCCCTACTTATGCCATTATCTTGAATCCTCTACAGGATTGAAAGTATTGAGAGGATGATAAATATGACTGAGAATATTGCTTTTTTTTTGTCTTAAATATCCACTACAATAAACCTATCCCAGAATTTAAGGGAAATTAATACATAAAATAGGATAAGTAAGATATGGATGAGCTATTCCCTAAACAATTGTCTTCTGTTGCAGAAACTGGCTGGAGGAAAGCGTGGTGGTTCCAGACACCGCCCCTGGTTCTTAGATACATGGACCTCTTGTACTAAAGATACCCCTCCACCTCTACGTTACGACCCCGAAGGCTATGAGGACTGTGATTACAATTGTGAAGACATCCAAGACCTACCTATAGAGCTTCGTCGTCTTGAGGATGAGCATCACGAAACACCTCAACGTCGTCAGACCTTTGCCTGTGCGCGACAAGCATCCCCCCAGGAAATACTCCTGAACTACAAATCCAAAAGTCTTACTGACATACTCACGGTGGGTCAAAGAGACATAGTCCGTTCCCGGTCAAGCATACCAAACCTTGGTATTCCAACGTCGATACCAGACACCGTTACTACAGAGATCGGGGGTGAAGGGGAAATAGATAAAACGGTATTGATAACTACAATAACGACATCGACCACAGCCAGTAGCAATAGTAGAAAACCTAGACTTGTGAAGCAGAAAAAATCTATATGTGAGGAAACGATGGTAGACGAAGAGGAAGATGAATATACAGACATGAAAGACCTTGTAAAAGCTCTACCAGAATTCAAGGTCTCCGGATATGGCGGAACAAGGAGATGTGGAAACGTCTTCAAGCAAAGCTCAATGAATGAGGAATTGATGTCCACAGAGAGACTTCGAGAGAAGGAGAGAGTCCGGCAGAACATACAAAAACAAGCCTCTTTCAACGAAGAACTTATATACAGAAGGAATCGAACACTAGACTCTCTCAGGGACACTTTCTTTTCAACTTCGACCGCAAAAAGATTTCAGTTACTCAAAAATGGTTTGACAAGTAAACTAAAGAGTTCAACAACTGGGATTGAAAAGGTAGCCGGGACATCGTTTAAGAATGGTTTCGTGAGAATACTACAAGGCTGGAAAGGAGAGGGTCCACCATCAACCAGACCCTCTCCTACTGCCACCCCAAGTGAGCCTATACCACCATGTCCTCTAACTTTAGAAAACAACACGAATAGGAGAATTGGATCCAACTCATCATCATCGAGTGAGGACAAGAAAGATCCTATCAAACCCGAGGATAGACGTCATTCAAAGGAGGATGGCTCCGATTCTTCCAAAGATAGTAGTCTTCAAAGTGATACTAGTGTGGATTCTGAGGATAGTTTCGCATCCGTTATATTTGTGCCAAAACCAGATGTTCCTAAGGAATCGACGACAGCAAATAACAATATATTCCAAACCACAGGGGTCACTTCACCTTCTATGACCCTGAAAAACCAACTGTCCTCTCCCAAGTCCCCACAGCCAAATTCGTCGTTGTCCAAGCCCAACCCTACTTCACCAAACGTTAAAAACTTTCCCGCACCCTCAAATCTGGTACAGCAGCAACAGTGCCCTTCCCTCACACCGACATCCCCACTTAGATCAACGGCAGCTGATACCTCGACCATTCCTAGCACTGGACAAACCCCTGAGGAGGTTATGGAAAAGGAGCCTGATATTTTTATTAAAGAAACTGAAATCAAACGTTCGGAGAGATTGAAGCAAATTCAGGATTTGCTCAGGGTGAAGACTGACCACATCGTTTCCAAAGTAGCAGGTAAGCTACATTTATATAACAACCAATTTGTAATTGATAATTTGGAAATACTGCAGAAAATATTTATAAAACACTCTAGAATGAAATGTCTCTTTTTAAATATAGAGAGTGTGAATAATTCAAGAATAAACTATTCTACATATTATATAATATATAAATATAATATAAAATTAAACATATACCTGTAATTCACAAATAATTTTGTATTTTTTTTAGTGATTTTTGATTTTCTTTAGTCTTTCAAAAGCAATGAAAATCAAGCACTAACCAGCGCTTACGTAACACAAATAATGGTCGTTTTCAAAAGACAGATGGGTAAAAACCTTCTCTAATTTTGTCATTGCGCCTTACTACCCATTTGAGCTATACGTATATGGCCTAATTACATTAATGTGTTAGGGCTGACTAATGTAGAATTTAGAAGAAGTGTACTTGCATTTGCGTGGAGGGAGAGTAGAAAACCATTGAGCGAAAACTACCCTCAGTACACTCTTTCGGAATTCGAACACTGACCTCCCCACCTCTTACAGACCAGTCTATTGTGAGAGTGATAGCTTAGACCATGCAGTCACTAAGGTGGCTAGTGTAGAATTGGGGTTGCCAAGTTTGAGCAAGTATTAATTTATTCTGTTTTAGCAATAGAAAACTCTGGCCGATGCTAGTTTTCATAATTTTTTAAAGATTAAATAAAAATATTTGGTGCCAGCTTTGACATCACTCTTATTATTATTAGCACCGCGTCTTACTACCCGTTCGGGTTATACGCACTTACGCTAATGTGTAAATGGTAGGGTGATTGTGAGATGAAATGGAGGACCTACAGTTTAACGTGGAATCCGAACCACGGTGGAGGCCTGGCATTCCTCACATTCACAAGATGTCTTGTCAGAGGTGAAGGAAGGGGTTGGTAATCAGATAAATCTTTGCCGGGACCGAGGATTGAACCCCGGCCACCAGCATAGAAGTCTGACACCTTACCCCTAGACCGCCAGGTCACCAACATCACTCTTAAGTACCTATATTTACTGTAGCTACATATAATTAATTCTAATTTTATAAGCAATGCAATTCCTGATGGTTTTGTTACCTACGAAGTTGTAATCATGGAATTTATATGGATTTATTAGATTTATTTAAATCCTATCAAAACAATATATTTTTAAAATAAGGGATTCAGAAAAAAATATGTCTAAGTGCACTAGACCGTTTATCATAATGGCTGCTAACAAAAAAATAGTGATAGGACTAGAATAGTATTAAATGGGGTGTGGTTTAAACTAATAAATCTCTGGGCATGGAGTCTATTCCAGTCCAATAGCACTAGTTTTAGTATTTTCATTTTGTAGTTTTTTCCTCCAGCATTATTCCTTGAGCTAAGAACAGATAATCCCTTAATGACAGCAAGGTTCGAAGAAGTTACAGTTTCAACACTTTATTCCTATTCTATAGACATGAGAGTTAGGTGGGAGTAAGCAAGAAGGACCAAAAGCTTGAAGAACTGTCGAAACGATATTCTTGAGTTAAGAACAGCTTGTCATTCGAAGAAATAAAGTACGAAGAGGTTGTGGTCCCCTTATTAGGATAGTTTAGTTTCTTGATTGACGTACAGGATTATCAAAAATTCACGCAACCGAATGGGTAAACGCATGTAATTGTTTTCTTCTCTTCCTGGTGGTGAAGAACACTGAGTAGCAAGTACATTTTTATATGAATTATATATATTTATTAATAATTTAATTATTAATTAATATTTATAATTTTATTCCATGCATATATTGCCTCACCCTCTTGTCTAATCACCCCTAATACTTTTACGTGTATAAAAAATAAAACAAGGAAGAGTCAGTGTGATCTTACAATTAAAATAGGGGCTGTTAGACTCATCATGTAATGTAGCCTCATTACTTCCCTTTGTCCAGAATTGGCCATACATAACTGAAGTACTGGTTATGCAACTCATCATTACGTAACCTCTTCCCCTCCCCAATATCTAATCATTCTTAGGACCAAATATTTTCCTAAGAACCTTGTTTTCAAACACCCTAAATTTATTTTCTTCATGCAAGGTAAGATACCACGTTTTACACACATGGAGAACAACTGTTATGACTATTGTTTTGTATATTTAGAGTTTTACATTCCTGGACATCAGGCAAGATTACAACAACTTACTGACTGAGTAATAGCATACATTTCCTGACTTTATTATTTTCCTAGTTTTCATTCTAATATCGTTATAGGTAGTTGAAAACTTTCCTAAAATTTTAAAATCTTTAACCATATAAAATTATATTTGTTTGTTCGCAGTAATACTTAAATTATCGTTCTCGATGTCTGCTTTCTGTGTGATTATATACTTACGTCTTTCAGCATTCACTTCTATACTAAACCTATTTCTTTACCCGCCTATAATACAATTTTCGGCCTTACTTTCCACAGATATTGCCAACAAAACTAAATCATCTCCATATTCTAAAAGTTGCATTGTACCGTTTAGTGTCAACCCTTACCTACTTTCTTGCATTACCCTAACAGAATACTCTAAGGCGAGATTAAAAAGTAATGAGAAAATTGAATCTCCTTATTTCAACCCATCATGGATTTTGAAAGTATTTAATACTAAGTGACACCCAACCATAGACCTACCCCGTGTATCTGTCAAACATACACCAATTAGATTGACAAGTTTTTTTTATGCCATTTTAAGATTTGTGTATAATCGATGAACCATCATGTTTTTTCTAATGTTTGTCAAATAATACAAATCTGATCTGTTGTTGATCTATTTCGTCCAACTCCACACTGAAGGTTCCCAATTATTTCCTTTGAATATGGCGTCAATCACATTAAAATGATGTTAGATATTTTGTGGCATGTTGATAATAGGGAAATTCGTCTGTAGTAATGACACTGTTTTATTTCCCTTTTTGAAAATGGTTATTATGATACCTTCTTTCCGTTCTTGTGTTAGTACGTCATGGAACATAGCAGTTTCTGAAATTCTACTGCTAAAATTTCACCCCCTCCATTTATTAACTCTGCTGGAATTGAATATGTATCTGGAGCTTTGTGTTTCTTTAAAATATTAGTAGCTTCTTCGACTCCACCAATACTCGAACGCGGGGCTAGTGGCTCAGCAATATGGATGTTGATACTAATGGATATTTACTAGGCATAAATGAAAAAAATGTTGAAATATTTAATAGATGGTATTGAACCATAATAATAGTAGGTTAAAAAATCATGGTTATTAATTTGGCAGGACCCGCTTCAGTTGCAGAATGGGCGTTACTCTCGGGGTAGACTAGACTACCAATGATGGGGAGGTTGAGGTTTGAATCTCAGTCGGGTGTACTGAAGGTGGTTTTTCACTCTCCTTCCATATAAATACGGGCACCCCTCTAAATATAACCTCCTTAATCCTAAAACAATTAGCGTAATTAGTACTTAAGTGTTATAACCCGAACGTGCAGTAAGACGTGGTGCCAGGAAAAAAAAAAAGGTAGGTTTGATTTCTTTATTTATGGTTGGGTTATGAATGTATGTTAGTGATGTTTTGACGCATGAGTTGGTTATGGTTATGGTTACTAGGGTAACACATTTTTGAGTTTTGGGTGGTTAAGGTTGCGGCGCACGAAAAAGCCTTTTCCTACTAGTATTGATGAACTGTAAAATGCTTTAGGCTTCAATTTCAGTAGCTCATGATTCTACTTTATTTTCAACTAACGGTATTCATTGTAACCATTGTAACAGAGTTTGTGACAATCACATGCAGTTAAACAAACTGTTTATTTGAAACTAATTTTCTAAATATTGGCGGGTGTGATGGAGTTCATATTATATTCGGTTTCCAGCCTGAATAATAACATTATCCATGGCCAGCATGTTGCCATCAATGGTTTTAATTATGCAGGTGTAGTGGAGAGTGGTGAGGTTGCTTCAGGTGTTAATACTACCGACATTTATTGATTGTTTTTTCCAGCTGCTGGACCCTCTACTAGGTCCCCATTTCCTTTAGTTAGACGATCATCTACCCTTGCTGTGGGGCGGTTGGAACGGCCTCTCCCCCGTCTCCTGTCCTTGGATCTGTTCAATCCTGAGACGGATGACATGGACAGTGACTCGAGTGGCGTTTCTTCTCCGGACTCTATCAGTAGTGTAATCAGTGTCTTTAACGATGATACAAGGATTGTTTCCAAGACACAAGGTACATTTAATAGAATACATTCACATTCTAAATTTTAGGTTAACTAACGTGTAACTTTATTTTTTATTTATTTCATGGTATTTGGTAGGTGTTACTGTCCGAATACAATTATTATGGAAACTTTTGAGTTGCATTCACCAAAAAAGGATATTGAAGTTTATATGGAAAAAAAGTATACTATTTTTCAGACCCTACAAATAGCTGACTGAAGATGATATAATATAGTTTTGAATACTAAAAGTGTCCAAAAAAATCCTTCAATCAAATTTACCAACACTTTGTATGCCCAAAAAACACTTTAATTGTTTTGAGGACATTTAATAGTCCGGTTGACAGTGGGTGCAAATTTATCTCAAACTTACAATGTTGTATGTCTAAAGTTTTTCTTCTGATTATTGTTCCTCTGGGTATAATATTTCTTATCTTATTCCTAGCTTATACCATAGAGAAATATCTATGCTTATACTCTGTGGTGAAATAGATATTGGTTCTATTTAATACTCCCTGTTAATTGTTTTAGCTTATACTCTGTGATGAGATGGATATTGTTTCTATTTAATACTCCCTGTTAATTGTTTTAGCTTATACTCTGTGATGAGATGGATATTGGTTCTATTTAATACTCCCTGTTAATTGTTTTAGCTTATACTCTGTAATGAGATGGATATTGATTCTATTTAATACACCCCTGTTAAGTGTTTCTAGCGTATACTCTGTGATGAGATGAATATTGATTCTATTTAATACACCCCTGTGGATTCATCTTTCTTCCATAACATTTACAATAAACTTTGAATATTTTTAAAACACACTTGGTCTTCTTACATCCATACTGATTTACTAAATTCTTTGTGAATAATCTTTGACGTCATATTTTTTATATTTTAATATATTTTAAGTCTTGTTAAAAAAAAGTAGTGCCATGTAGGTTTTTGATGCAATGCAAGCTATACCTTTTCGTGAATAGCCTTGTGAATATGCATTTCTTGTTCCTCTTACTATTTCTTTATTTAGTTAGGGGCTGTCCATATACTACATATGCGTATCAAGGACAAAGGGGGGGGACGAGAGGAAGTCAGATAGTGCGTAACGTCACATTGTAGCTAAGCGTATTTATTTTGAAATAATGTTCACGCTTAAACTACAGGATTCAGCTCATTGTAGGTGTTTTAAAAGTGTAGCTTTGATTGGCTCTCGCACCTAAACTGTTAACTTTAAATACACGCACTCGTGAACGTTTTTTTAGGAAATGTTATGCTCTACAAGCATGTTCCTCCTAATTTTTTCTCTATCTCACTATGTTTTCTCAGTGAAAGCGTTAAAAAGTAAACATATTCAATTTTTCAGGAAATTGTGACAATTTTAAATTTTTCTAAAAAAGTAGATGGGAATTCCACATTCAAAACTTGATTTTTGTTGTGTTTTTTTTACGTTATTTCGCGCTAAAATAGTAGGTTTTGGTCTATTTTTTTAAAATCTCTGACATGTTTTGTTTCCTAACAAAGTTTCTGGCTTATATAGAGGTCCATCCTATTCGGGAAGTAGTAGGGCCTAGACCCGATTGCACGCACGTATAAACGAACAATGATCCACTCATCGACTTCAATCATCGAGCTTGGTGAACACATACAGACACGTTTCAATAAAAGGGTTATATGGTAGGATCCACAATTAAAAATACCTACTATTTAGATAGGGGGTGGGGCTGCATGATATTGTGACGTAATATTAGAAAAGGGGTTCACAAAATTGTGACAATGTGAGCAAAGGGAATTAAAAAAAAAATCAGCGTGACGTAGTTTATGGCCAGCCCCTTTAATATGTGAAATTGAAAGATTATTTATATTTATGCACATATCCTTTAAAGTCCTAAGCTAACTTTACTTGGGATAAAACCAAAATTATATAAACATCCCAATAGAGGGTCGAGAAACTCTTCCTTTAGTTTTGAGGGAAATACTGTGATTTAAAAACTATTAATCTGAGGCTATCATGGATCTGTGTTTTCGCTAGAGGTACAGGTGGAGGGCTTGAAGCTATTGGATGAAGCGTCAAGCCCTGATCGTTCAATTCAAGAGCATACAACGCTTGGAGCAAAGGATCAGTCAGGAAGCTCGCCTTCCTTGAGCCTGCTAGAGGCGGCTGCAGATGTGGCCAGCAGTCTGGAAGAGACCGTGGATGCTGTGATCCAGTCGAGTCCTAGATCACGGCCTAAACAACTGCAGCTACTGGACAACAACGCACTATCAGTGCTGCAGGATAGTTACGGCAGTAGTGTGTGGAAATCAGAGCGTACCTCACCGGTTCCGCCGACACAGACGACACCTGTTCACACCAACACCGTCAGTTCCAATCTGCAGACACCGGACATTCACAGGTAAGCCAATAGGTGACTTAAGCCACTTTCACAGGTGTGCGGGTATACCATAAGAATCATCTATAAATATTCAAAATAAGCCTAGAGTTCAATTACAAACAATGCTCTTACACAGTTGGATCGAAACGATGCTGTCTTCAAAAATGTTCACAGCCATAGGAAATACCCCTAAAATACTGAGAAGCCAATTATATATTTATTACCTTGTTATTTAAAGTGTCAGTATGATAAATATTGAATGAATAACTTTTAAGCAATAAAGTTAATTAGGATCGTCATTATCTACATAGCTATATTCCATTCACCGTAGGAATTGACTTCTGAAAGGCCATAAATCTACTATATAGTAGGATATTGGTAGGAAAAAAGACCTTTCAGACAGTAATTCCTACCGTGAATGGAATATACCAGCTTGTTAATAGGCTACTGATTGACCAAGGAAAAAAAAAAGATACTTATTACATTAAGTTAAAGTAATGACTGCATAATATTGTCAGTTTGGTTGATTTAATAAAATAAATTGTTTAAAAATATTTTAATGATTAATGTTGGGGGATATTAAAAACACACAGATAACAATTAATATTATTCATTTAGGGTGGGATGGAAGGGGACGCGAGAAAGGCCAGTGTTTTTTTAGGTTTTTATGACAAAACTTTTTTTTTGCTAAAATAAGTAAAATATTGCTCCAATACAAACATATGGGTTAATTTTCTTTACATGTAGATATCAACATTTCCTGAATATTTATCATAAGCATCGTGGCATTATATAAAAAACTTTTTAAATGAAGAGAAAAAGTTGTCGTTAAATTCCAGAACATCCTTGACAGATATTGTGACGTCACCATGCGGAGAAAATTAAATATCTATGTTTTTACTTGAACAATATTTGATTTATTTTGGCTAAAAAAAAGTTTTGTTATAAAAACTGCCAAAACGCTGGCTTCTTCTCACATATCCTTCAATCCGACCTTAAGGTGGGGTTGTACCCTTCTACTTTTATCCCTCAGTTGTAGAAAATGGGTTGAACAGGGTTAGAAACAACTTACCCTTTCACCGTACGACTAACCTAGCTTCCCTCAGCCTTCAGCTCCAAGTTATATTTTATTATTCCTTAATATGTAGCCCATCTATATAATTGAATGCATGAAAATTTAAATTTTCGTGTAATTGTTTTGTTTCATTACTTTCTAAAACATTTGAGCTATTTGGTTATTAATGGGAAATATTAAAATAACTTAAAAAGTCTAATGACCTTATAAGTTACTTAAGAAGAGAAATATCACTATCGCCACGGATATTATTTCTAATTTTGACTCAGGAATAAGGAATTTGATTTTTTCCCAACTATAAATTTCCTTAGAGTTGAGAAGAGCTTCAGAGTATTTAACGAGTCCTGGGAATTTTAAAAAAATATCGTATTTGTTTATCTATTATTATTATTATTATTATATTCAAGGTGAAAAAAAATAGAAAATTATTTTATAAAAATACTAAGACTTATGTAATCACCCCTTCATATGTAATGACACTCCATTTAAGTCGAGTAAATAAAAAAAATGTCTAAAGGAACACACAACCTAACAAAAAACACAATTTCAGAGATGTAATAAATAGCTAAAAACTTTGAAGTTCTTGCATGAAATTTCACTAGTTTACACGAAAGCATTTTTGCAATGAACACCAAAATAAATAATTTAAATGATAGCAGTCCTTGTCTAAGTATTGGCTTTCTTATGATTGTTCTGCGTATAACCCGAACGAGTAGTAAGATGCGGTGCTAATAATAATAATCATCATATTATTTTAGCTCTTACGTAACGGCATTGTTGGAACGAACACCAAAATAAATAATTTAAATGTTTACAGTTATTGTCTCAATATTGGATCTCTTACGATTGGCGCCCTTACGTGGATACATTGTTGGAATGAACACCAAAATAAATAGTTTAAATGTTTACAGTTATTGTATCAATATTGGATCTCTTACGTTTGGCGCCCTTACGTGGATACATTGTTGGAATGAACACCAAAATAAATAGTTTAAATGTTTACAGTTATTGTCTCAATATTGGCTCTCTTACGTTTGGCGCCCTTACGTGGATACATTGTTGGAATGAACACCAAAATAAATAGTTTAAATGTTTACAGTTATTGTCTCAATATTGGCTCTCTTACGTTTGGCGCCCTTACGTGGAGGCATTGTTGGAATGAACACCAAAATAAATAGTTTAAATGTTTACAGTTATTGTCTCAATATTGGCTCTCTTACGATTGGCGCCCTTACGTGGAGGCATTGTTGGAATGAACACCAAAATAAATAGTTTATATTTTGGTATTTCTTGTATCAAGATTGTATCGTTTATGTGGGGGCATTGTTGCAATGATTACCAAAAGAAAAAGTTTAAAATTACTTTATAATAAACAAAAGTAAATAAACCTAATCTACATGCATAGTAATACAATTTTGAATTAGGTTTACCTGAATCTAAGGCACAAAAGCAAGCACGCTAACAGTGACTTTCTTACACTGAGCAGTTGTTGCAAAAATATCCAATTTAGGTTTGTGCAGTCCTTGAATAAATATTGGCTACATTAAGTGAATACATTATTGAAATGAACACCAAAAGATATAGTTAAAATGTTTGCATTCCTTTTATCTCGCTCACTTCCCATGCTTGAACCAAGTACTATTATTTGTATCCGCACCTAGCAGCCACGATGTATATTTACTGTTTAAACCCAGTTTTATTGACACAAATGTGAACACGAAACAACCAACTTAACTCAAATACAATTTTTCTTTGTATTAAGATAGAAACGTAATCTATTAGTTTTTGGATTTTGAAATTGACTACGCGATCAAGATAAACCAAAAACTAATTAATTATAAATTCAATAGGAGAACAGACCATTGATCGCGTGGCTTAAGACATGTATTCCCTAGGGGACAAATAGTGCAACAAGTCGCGGGACATGGCCCTCAACATCTACGGTAGATGTACATCACAGATATTATGTTGCCCAAGGAGGAAGTATCTATCTGTGCGGTTTACATATTCGTTCAAACGTATATTTTGAGTCGTAAAAGCAAGTAAATGTGTCGGGTTCAAAGCTACTTACTATAAAGAGAAAACAATTCAAATTTATCAAGTGATCTTCGTATTTCATATGTAAATCATATTATGTAGATCATATGTAAAATTTATCCTAATGACAATAACAGATTTTGAAATACTCTTAGAAATGATTGGGCCAGCCATAGCAAAAAAAGACACCAAATTTCGAAATTCTCTTAACCCCCACATAAGACTTGCCATTACGTTGAGATATTTGTCAACTGGAAATTTATATGCTTTACGGTTGTATACTTTTAAAGTTTCAAAACAATTAATCAGTCGAATTGTACCAGCATTTTGCCAGGAATTTATAAATGCTTTGAAGGATGTCAATGGCTCCCTTTAGTAAACATATCAATCGCTCATGTGAGAACCAAGGACTCTTTATAACATCATTTATTCTACTGCTCGTGATGAGTAAATCTGTTTTCTCTCTCGAATAAATTGAGAGCAAAGTGTATGCATTTTACTCTCCTTTCTTGGTAACGTTAAGCTTTTTGCAATATCTTCACATGAATCTCTGTTAAAAAAAATTGATTTTGTAATTACGGTTAGGTGTATCCCATTTTAACTGATAGCTGTATTAGATCCCCCTCTCCCTTTAGGCTACGTCCCTGTAATAGATATTTTAAATTATAAACCGATTTACTTTGCTAATATATTATTTCTTTTCTCAGGTTCTTCGGCAGCCAGAGTAGCAGTTTAAGTCCTGAAATAATTGTTAGCGGCAACAAGAACTGTTGTTCTTCCAAGGCGTTCCCGATGGCAGTGACTGGATACCAGCAAAACTTTGAGTTTGATGAAGATGAGCTTCTGGAACCTTGGGATGAAGGCTGTAGGAAACATCTGACTGAATTCGCAGAACAACTTAGTGAAAAACTACTCGAAGAGATCGACCAGTACCGTCAACAAACTAGCCAACCAAAGCTGCAAGCCAAACCAACAAAGGGACTTCCAGGCCTACCCAAAGGTTTCGCACATATGAACGATCCTTATCTATCTAGGTTAAGTGAAGAAATTCAAGATCTTACGAAACTGAGTGAAGAACTGCAAGAGAGGAACATGTACCTTGCTAACCTCAACAGTTTGCAAGATTCACTCGAAATAAAACCAACACCATTTTTTCACACCAATATACAAAACGAATCTTTCAATACAAACTCTTCATGCTCGCCGAATAATGACAGTAATGAGTTGCTAACCAAGGAAATGACTGGAGAGAATGAAAGTGGGACAACTCCTTACGAAAATGTCTTAGAGAACACACTTCACGAGAGCCTTTCCGGGGAGTGGGTTATTATCGGTGATAGTTTGAATGAGGTGAGTAACGAAATTAATACCACGACAGTGAAGAATACCACAACAATGACAATAGACTCGTGTTCTAGGGTAATAAGTCCAGATTTTTTGGAAGATTGCCTCAACAATAAAGATCAAGTGAGTGGTGATGGCACTGTGCAAGCATTTCAAAACCAGAAGAATGAGGAGGTATCGATGTTTGTTCCAAACCTTTCTAAAAATGATGGTATCACTTTAAGGCTCAAGTACTCTGTGAATTCAGTTGAAACCGGGGATGTTTCCGATAGGACAGCAAACATAAATGATTGCAGTCAAACAGACTCAAAGAAAAACACCAACTCTGTGAAAATGACACCCAGTCCGGAATTATTGGGGAACAACTCAAAAATTTCAAGCGATTCTGTCAAAGGGAGTGGTAACGACTTCAGTAGAGATGTAAAGCACATGATTCACAGAAAGACAAGAAATGATGGAAGGTCATCGTCTGAAGAGGCCTCACTGCCACCCCAACTAGTATTCAAGTTGGATAATCAAAAGGAACCTCCCGAATCTTTGACCAAAACAGAGAGCTGTGCCTCTTCTTTAAGTGGTTCCACGTCACAAGAATCTCTTCCATCAGACAACGGAGGTGGGGCCATTACGTTTCACCGCTACTATCACGTATTTAGAGAAGGGGAGTTGGACCAACTGATAGAGCGATACGTCGAGAATCTTCACATCATCTCCTCATACTATGACCATGCAAACTGGTGTGTGGTTGCCGAGAAGGTTCAAGTGTGGACAATATAATAAACAAAGGGTGGGAAAAATTGTATTTGTGGTATAATAGCTTGTGAACTGACAATCTGGATGGAGTATGTGGGTTTATCAATGTCAACATATATTCCAATTCTTATATGTTTTTCTTATTAGTAATAATTTATTTAATGATGGTGTGCAGTCTGACATAAAACTCACTTATCTGCACAACGCAACATACATATTTAATATAATATGTAGGGCTCTTCCAATCGTGGTAACTATTTTCTACAAAAACCTTTTTATGATTAATAGCATTAATTTTAAAACACAAAAACATCAATAAACTGTGTACTTTTAAATACTATCAAAATCTAGTTATGTAGTAAAATAAATGATAAACCACAGATATTAATGTTTTTTTGTTTTAATTTAAATAGTTAGGCTCTACTGAACCTTTACAAAGGCTTCAGAAAGTGTAAAAAAATGACTTATGCAGTTTATTTACTTTTTAATGAAGAGTTGTTTAATGCAACGATATTTGTTAAATTATTATTAACAGTACCTACTGTAACTGAGCTTAATTATTTCGTGGGTGTGTTTCAATATGATTTTAATTACTAAACATTTTTGCCCTGAAAACAATTTATTTTGTGTTGGCTTTAGTATACCGGTATAACACATATGTTGGTGTTTATAGATTCTAATTATTTATCTTAAAACACTTTAAATATACCTAACTATTTTCTCAGATATAGGCTAATTACTTAGTACAGCTTCTGTTATCCTTACCTTAATCGTCTGCCCTAAAAACAAAATTTTTCATTAATTTTATACTTGAAGAAATATCACTTATTAAAATAATATTAACGTTAAAAAAATATATATTTCATGAGTGATTATATTATTTTCTGAATGCTTTCACTATAATTTCAATGTATTGGTTTCATAGCGTATTGCTCATGACAGATGAATTACAACAGTGATGAGCTTTCGGATTATTAACTCTTAATATGAAGATAAGTGTAACTTACTGTTTAGTTTTTAAATCCACTTACAGCTATTGGGCAGAGGCACAAACACAATATAAAAACATATATTAATGGGAAACTAATTATTTATTGAAAATTTGATTGAAATACATAATTAGCTAAGAATGTATTGTAAAGACAAATAAAACAATATGTTAATATTTAGCTTATGGAAAATGAAAAAAAAATTGAAAATTCATAAGATTATTAAATGAGTTGAGAAACTTATTTTATATTGTCTACTTGCAATTAGAGTTGATATCAATGTATGTTGTGTTGGTACTATGGTATGTGAAGTGGTGAAAATGTACTAATGTATATTTCATGTATCTTAATTAAGATCTTAGTGGACGAAAACATGTTTAGTGAGCTACATGTAGGATTTTTTTAGGTAGCTAGCAGATGTACCCTGTGTTGCCCGGGATAGCCGCACAGTTCATTTTGTGGTTACTCCGGGAAACGTTTTTATTTGTTTTAAAAAGATAGAAAAACAAGCTCTTTATTTTATTTCTTCTGACTCAGTTTTTAATAGATTTTAAAAAATCTAGGCCAAAATTTAAAATTCCAGCTTTGAGGTGCACTTGCTTGTGCACAGACGCCACTAATTTTAAAATACCAGCCCTCTTCTTGCGGTAGATACAACGCATTGCTCATGACAGCCAGACAAACAAACTCTTCATTTTATTAATATAGATTATTTATTAGAATAGTTCCAAGCGTTGCAATTAATTATTTTATTTAAAACATGCATTCATTGATGTTTACAATTATTTTTAGTACCATTAAAAACCACATGCATAAAGAGAAAGAACAAAAATGAGATTTACGAGAAAAAGTATAAGCAAATGTATTACTACAAATACCATAATTTCAAAAAATCCTTTTTAAAATTTATAAAGATATCCTCATAAATATATAACATTGAAATTATGTTTACATCAAGATTTTATAATAACACACTACATTTCCACATTTATCAAAGATGGGTTTTGACCCGTAATAATTTTATAATTTTAGAAATTCCAACCTTTCTTCAAAGTTAGAGAAATGTAGTTTCATTGGCCCAGGTATTTTGAAAGCGATTATTCCCAAGTTAAAATGTATATAATACACCATGATTAAATTTATAATAATGTTTAACTACTTATAGTTTTAAAATCGACAGAATAACACCAACTTCCTTTCCTATTTATTTTGTGACAGCAGTCTATCAGTGTTTTTGATGAAATTTTTGGGGTCCCACAAAGTTGTAACAGTGAGATGTATTTTCTTTCATAATTTTTCATTCCAACTTATTCAAGCTGTGAATACTTGTTTCTGTCTTTATAAAGCTGTCATAATTATTTGATAAAATATTTTTCATCTACATGATTTTTGTTGGAAAGAGCATGAATTATTAAATTATAATTTTACATCTACCACACACAATATTAAAGTGCTCAAAATAATATTTTGTGCCAATAAATTATATCACTATTATCCTAATTAACGTATTGTTGGCAATTTGATTTATGATTTTTTATTTAAATTGCAAGATATTAGTAAATATTTGAGAATATCTTAGTTAAATCTAAGCACTACTTAGATTATAAAGTGCAGGAAAATAAACTCCTTCATATATTTATAAAAAAAGATCAAAATAAATCGAACATACGTAAAATATATTGTATTTATCAAAAACTGCATTGCGTTTTTAAGAATGTCATTAAGGATAGTAAATAAGTTACTGTTTGAGGTGAACACCAAGATAAAACCTAAGTAAACAGTTTAAAGTTGATTAGATCAGTTATTCTCATCAACTGCAACTAGTAAAATAATCTACTAAATACAATTAATCATCCACAAGTGTTTTTATAAAAGCATTAATTAACTGTCTATCAACATCCATAAAATAGAAAAAAATAAAAATGTATTTACTCAGTGACAAGTAATATGCTAAGACATTCATATCTGACAACATCCATGAGTATCAGAATAAGTAGTTAAACAGATATTGTTTTCAGAGCCAAAATAACCCAGACCAAAATATAACTAGATAGTTCTATGTACCAACTAGTAACAACATAAAAACTCATTTAAACACTTAAGTAGACATTTTATTAAGTTGAATATTTTAAAAATAAAACTCTTATAAATAAAATAACTATAAATTATTATCAATAAGTAGCTGACAGAAAAATATAAAACAAAGCAATTAATTAAAGGATTTTTCACTCTCCCTCCATGCAAATACGGGTATACTTAATCTAAATTCAACGCTCCTAATCCTTAACACATTAAGGCCCGATCTTACAATGAGTCATTGTTCTATTCATTAGGGCAACATAAAATTAGGAGATAATGACCACTAGTTTTGATTTTACAATGTTCGGTTATCGCTAGCGTCCTCATTAAAGTGTTCGTGAAGTTAGCGCAAGGTCTACCTTCCGGTTAGCATATCGAACATCCACATTGTCTTAAAAACACTCCGCTCCATATTGTTTTATAGCAATTATTAATACTAGAGTGAGTTTATATTTTGAAAACAATTGACGATTATTTATGGATTCTATTGGTTACAAGGACTTTGACTGGCATTGTAGGATTGGGCCTTAAGTAGCGTTTCCCTTTAATTTTCCTTCAGGATACTGCGCGGGCCACATTTCCAGTAAACATGGGTCACATTTGGCCTATGGGCCACCAGTTGGAACACACTGTATTAGAAGAAACATACAATCACTTAAATATATATTGGTAGGTGAGAAAAAAAACTAAATCACCTATTTAGATATAGTTTTGTAGCTGAGAAGAATCAAATGCACTACTAGTTATTTATATCTGAGTATATATCATATAACTGTACATTCAGGGTGGATATGAACTCTACCGACAAACTCTCATAGGATTTCCAAGGATGTTTGCTGAGTGTTTTGATATAAGGAACCCATGGTCTCCGGTGAAATGTAATTGCATTTCAATCGTTTGGTACCCCAACAATCTTCGTATATGTTAACATGGAATATGTGTCGTGTTTGCGAACACAACGGAGCCGTTTAATCATAGTAAACGCTGTGAAATGACCCTCCTTCCCCCTTGCCCCCAGGCCTTCACGAAACTGCTCAGTCCTAGTCAGTGTTAGTTATAGTTAGTGATGGATGGGTTTACTTATGCAGAGTTCACCGATATGCACCTTGCGTAATGCGTATAGTTACGCGGCCCGACGACGCTATCAGGAGCTGTTCCCGCAGTGACAACACCTTCATCATAGTCGTACATAGGCGCCTACGAGAAGCCGGGTCATTCTGTGTTAGTATGCATAATACTGGCCGTGCGAGATGTGTCAGAACACTCGAACTTGAACGGGAGGTGTTAAATGTGGTTGGTGACAATCCTGCCACCAGTAGTCGCCATATTGAACGAGGTGTGAACGTGAGCCATGGAACTGTTTTGAACATCTTACACGAACATCTATTGCACCTGTATTATCGACAGAAGGTTCACACATTGCAGCCAGGGGACTTTCCACATCGAGGAGTGTTTGCAAATTGGTTCTTACAGCAATGTGCAGGCAACCCCGTATTGTTCACCGACGAGGCAATATTTACAAGAATTGGAATGGCCATATCTGGGCTGACTAAAACCCACATGCACTGTAGGGTTACGCCTATCAACAGTCATTCGCTTTGAATGTATGGGCTGGTATGATAAACGATTTTGTGATTGGGCCTTACTTACTTCCCGACAGACTGAACGGAGCTGTCTACAAAACGTTACTTGGACATGCCCTCCCACAGTTGCTGGAGTATGTGTCACCGATAGTCCGCAGATGAACGTGGTTTCAACATAATGGGGTGCCGGCAAACTTTGCGCGCGATGTTCGATATCGCCTTGATGTACAATTCGGGCAACGATTGATTGTTCGTGGTGGTCCTGTTCCATGGCCAGCTTGATCCCCAGATATGACGCCGATCAGCTTCTTCTGGGGTCATGTGAAGAGCCTAGGTTTACGAGACTCCTGTCGACACTCCCATGGACCTGGTTGCTAGGATTGTCACAGCTGCTGTAGATGTACGCCGAATTCACGGGATGCTAGAGCGTGTGCGACAGTCCATGGCAGTCGACATTTTGAACAGCTGCTGTAAAGAAACAGGTCTGCACAGTGCGTACAGTAACAGAGCTGGTATTGAACAGTAATGTAACAAACGTGTACACGTTTTATCCTGAGGGTTGTTACATTAACCATGTTATTTGTGGTTATTTGTTTCGGTACTAAATGATATTACAGAAGTCAGAATGTAATGAATGAGCCGTTGAGTACTTTCTTTGTAATATCACGATCCATCTGTCACGGTCCAAGTGACGTTACACCAACTTACTCAGTAATGAGCCACTGGATAGTATGGGTTCCTCTAATCAAAACACTCAGCAAACATCCCTGAACAACCTCTGAACGTTTGTCGGTAGAGTTCTTATCCATCCTGTATATTAGTATTGTACAAGCAACATCCAATCACCTAATTAGATATATATATATATATAATTATATATATGATGTAAACAATAATTATATATAATATGTAAATAATAATTATATATAATATATACTTATATATATAAAACAAGGTAATTGTATGTTTCTTAGAAGATATTAAGATATAAATAACTGCAGTGTGTGTTTATAAATATAATTGTTTCTTTTCATCTACTAATATATATATATATATATGTGTGTGTGTGTGTGTGTGTATAAAATAGTAGGCGAGAAGAAACATACAATCACCTAATTAGATATACCTTGTTAGGTAGTCGAGAATAATAAAACAAAAATCTATCTAGATGGTAACTAAGTAACATCTCATTTTAACTATTTTATATTTATGGATACCATATCCAAACCCATACTTGGTTGATATATTTCCCTACACCACGAGTATTCCATCAAAATCGTAACTAAATATGTATTGGATGTTACAAATTGTTAAGCAAACAAATATAATCATGTTAATTTGCCCACTTGCTCTCAATAATAAAAAGACTTTATTCATTCCTATTAATATTCCCAAATACTATTCAAGTGGTTTAATTATTTAAGCTTCTCGTTCATGGCATATCCTAGCCAAAGATACAAGGCAATCAGAGTCGAATGCATTCTAAATAAAACTCACTAATAACTTTTGTGTGGGAGCTTAGACCTGAAAATGAGGATTGTTATAATTGTATGACATTTTCTGGTGTATGTGTTTGCGGTAAATTCAAATTTATTTTAGCTCGAAAGTAACTTTTATATATAGTTATAGATTTTTGTTCCCTGTATGTCCATGTTATTTAATATATATATATATTTTATCTATTATTCTATAAATTATTTGTTTAGTTGTATAAATGACTTGTTTTAATAGTCAATGTTGGATAAGTGTACGAGATGTCTGGAATCTGAACTGATAGTTCAACCATTCACATAGAATTGATATTTGTGTAAATTTACTTTATTTAAAAAAAGTACAAAGTGAGAATTTAACCAAAGTGCTATAAATAGCTGTAGATAAGTAATGTAGTGATTAATACCAAACACATTTGTTGTTCATATGCTACATCTACGTCAATCACCAATCAGTTTTGTTTACAAACAAATTACTTATTGGTAGTTATAAAACTTTATAAAGTAATATAATTTATATTATTTCTTTCTGCAACTACATGCATTGGAACATTCTTGCTTGCAACCGCACTTTACCATCTGTTGAGAGGTTGCAATAATTACTATCTCTTTGGATAGTAATCTGTGATACATTGTTCCCTCCACCCGTGTTGTAAAGAATCTGGAGGTTTTGTTTAGCACAGGCTCAAATGCTTATTTGGTAAACAGCTCGTGTTAATATTGCAGGGGAAAGTTTTGTGTATGGTCACCCCCCACCTCGTAATTTAGATTTCTGTATAAGCATATTTACTCTCTTGGTCCATATAGGTTTGTGAGAAAATTCTTTAAATCTTTGAATTGGCAGGTTTCCAAGTAAACCAGGGTGAATGGATGATTCAAGAATTGCATTATTGTCTCGGGTTCATTATCTTGTCTTTCGTTTCCCACGCCTAATGCATTTCCTTTGGATCACTCTTGTTCACTGAACATGTTGAGTTAGAGACAGTAATAGCTACCTAAATTGGCGGGACATGATTTTGGTGTACTTGGAGTTTATTACTCATTTAGATGACGTAAAATTAACATTTGATTATTTTGCATGGCCCTATACTAACGTAAACTGACAATTTTTTGTAATCTCAATAGATAATAGATTAAAATGACCTTAAAGACTCCTCCACATCACTAGAATGACACCTTATAATAAGTTAGAGAATTTTCAAAGTGGAAACTCACCTGCCATGTTAGGGTGTATCTGGGGAACATATACCTCTCTTGAGGCACCTCCGACTCCTTATGGCTGTGTTCTTTGAGCGTAGCCATGTACGTAAAACGCGCGAAGCGTGTAATCTAGGAAATTATAATCCCGTGTTGGCCATCGATCCCTGTCATCACCGGACAGCTGGGAAAACCCCCTGCCTTGACCAGACTTCCTTCGGTAGGAGGAACTGATTCCTCATTCCGTGTGTTAAGCGCAGAGGATTAATAAGGGAACCGTCATCCAATAAAATATAATAGTTTGACAAGGCTTATCGAATGACATCACATTACTCATCGATATTAACTTATTTTGTAGGCTACTAAGTGCATCTGACTTCTTTGGATTATAAATATTTCTATTTCTAATGGTCGTTGAAATGAGTTTTTCTTAAAGCTCGTGAGCATAAATCTGGTTAATATTGTTATCACATCTTTAACTGAGGCATTCATTTCAGAATAAACACATTTACCTTTGTATTTTTGATTTCCGTTATGCTTCTGCTTAATTGTTTCCTATAAATGTTATCCTGGCTTTGCCGGATCACATCAGTTATACTTTTAACGTCTAAAAGAAAATCATCTAGTTGTTTAATGTTATGTCATGCCTCAAGAAATCGCAGTTATTATTATACAAACATGGTGGAAATTGATGCAATTAGCTAGCTATAATTCAATTAATTTAAATTAGTGGAAAAATCTGAACGCGGGTCATGGTGAGCCCTCACAGATCCCTTTAGTTTGTTCTTAAGCTGCATATTATCTTGATCAATTGATATGGAAGAGAAATGATTATTAGATGTTTACAGCGAATTTATTATCATTACACTTATCAAGAGTTTAGTTGAGACCTTATCGGGTTGTGGTAGTGTTCGCAGGCCAACAATAGTTGTTATTTTTAAATAGGCCAGGCAAAAACTTATGAATGATTATTGACCACTGCCCTTCTAGCCCACAATTTTCGTTGCTATTCTTAGAAAAAAAAAGTGCATTTTATTTATTTTATTTGAGATTACTTTTATAAAAATTTTAGATTAAATTATAATATTTGATAGGAAAAATATAAATAACATTATTTTGATAAAAATTATATTGAAATTTAAGTTATAATATTTTTAGTTTATTTATAAAAAATATGTATAATAAATGTTAACAAACAAACAAAACAATAATTTGACCAGTTGTTCTATGTGGTCTCTTACCTTACATGACGGGGGAAAAATTAGGGTGTTTGAAAACAGGGTGCTTAGGAATATTTGGTCCAAAAAGAGATGAGGATACTGGGAAGTGAACGGGGTTACATACTGATGAGTTACATACTCTGTACTGACCACAAGACATTGTTAGGATAATCAAGTCTCGTAGATTACAGTGGGAAGGCCATGCACTGTGAATGATAAATTCTAGAACCGTGTTCACTGTTCAGGGTATTTACTGGCAAACCCAATGGAAGACCTAGATGCAGATGGAAAGATAAGAGGGTGTGATGAGGTGGACTGGATAGAACTAGCTCAAGATAGGGATTGTTGGCATACTTTTGTAGGTGTGGCAATGGACTTTGGAGTGCCTAATGCCATAGAGCAAGTAATGTTAACAAATTAATTAACAAAATAATGTAATTATTAATAATACGTACACTATATTCATCGTCAAAACGCGAAGGTAGCTAAGATTAGTTATTGTAAGCATTCACAATACTTTATTTTAAATAAAACAAATACAAATCCTAATTTGCTGAAACCAAGGCTGTAGCCAGGGGATTTTGGGATCCAAACCCTCTGAAATCTTACATTTTTTTCCCCATCACCATATACACGCATGTAATTAACTACTCTACTTGGATAGGAATGAGGAAGGAAGCGTTTTAGTAGTAATATAACAGAATTAGCGTGGAAAGAGAGTGGAAAACCATTTAGTAAAAACCAACCTCAGTAGACCCGGCTAAGATTTGAAGTTCGAACATATCATTTCCAGTGGGCCGGTCTAAAAGGAGAGCGACGCCTTAGATAAAAAAATAAATTAAAAAAGGAGAGCGACGCCTTAGATAAAGAATAAATTAAATAACATTACCATGTAAGGGTTAAACAAAACAAGAAAACATGAGTTTTTGGTTTGTCGCCACTGCTGTGATGTGAAAGTACAGTATTTAATTATTTTTTTGGTGATTGTGATCATTAGTCAGGTCACAAAACTATGTAGACTATGAAACAATATTGAAAGAGGAAATATAAATAATTAGTGAACTGTGGAAGTGGAGGATTTGTGTTTAGGAAACAACAAAACCTTTCAACTTAAAACTATTCAAACGATAATTCCGATAACACTCTGCAAATGAGTCAGCAAAGAAAGGAAAACGAGAGGGTGGGAATTGGTTAAGGAGGAGGCTGTTCACGTATCATTCCATCCCCCTACACCAACTGCTTATACTTTGCGAAAAGATAAGCAGTGGCAGTTTTAGAACAGCCTACCTGAAGATAAGCGTGTGTTATAAATGCCGTACTCTGTTAATGTTTTTAATTTTGCTAATTTTGTATGTAGTGCAAGCTAGTTTTAATTATTTAGTTATTGTATAGGTTTAACCGGTGTACTTATTCCAAATGCTTTTTTTTTCTAAGTTAACAAAACGAATTACAGTAAACAAAATAACCAATCTAATCTAGTATCTATAAAGTATGCATTCCAGGGCAGCTCCCAACCCTTCTCTCATGGCCACTGTTACTAGGAGTGATACAGTCTCATTTCCCCACCCTTCTCTCATGGCCACTGTTATTAGGAGTGATACAGTCTCATTTCCCCACCCTTCTCTCATGACCACTTTTACTAGGAGTGATACAGTCTCATTTCCCCACCCTTCTCTCATGGCCACTGTTACTAGGAGTGATACAGTCTCATTTCCCCACCCTTCTCTCATGGCCACTGTTACTAGGAGTGATACCGTCTCATTTCCCCACCCTTCTCTCATTACTAGGAGTGATACCGTCTCATTTCCCCACTCTTCTCTCATTACTAGGAGTGATACCGTCTCATTTCCCCACCCTTCTCTCATTACTAGGAGTGATACAGTCTCATTTCCCCACCCTTCTCTCATGGCCACTGTTACTAGGAGTGATACAGTCTCATTTCCCCAACCCTTCTCTCATGACCACCGTTACTAGGAGTGATACAGTATTATTTCCACACCCTTCTCTCATGGCCACTGTTACTAGGAGTGATACAGTCTCATTTCCCCACCCTTCTCTCATTACTAGGAGTGCTACAGTCTCATTTCCCCACCCTTTTCTCATTACTAGGAGTGATATAGGCCTTTTTCCCCATCCTCTACTTATGAGCCACTACTGCTCGGCACAAATTCAACCGCACCTATTGTTCCAAGTCATACATAAATGTCTGCGGTTATAAACGTGTAGGAATTTTCTATTATCCGGTAAGACTTCTCCTCCTCCAGTGAGTTCCAAACCCGACAGTATAAATTGTCATAACCGTGTCAACTTCGATGGACACGCTTCGATCCTCGGTGAAGTAATAAACTCAAGAAGGGCATCATAAATAGTTTTAGCTGTGGTAGAAATTTCTCGATAATGAAACCTTACAATCATCATAAACATGCCAGCTCTTAAGGATGCCCTTTGATCCCCGGTGAGGCCATAAACCTAACCATTATCCAAACTGCTCAAGTAAAAAAAACACAAGAAAAAACCCTTACAGTCTTGAAGAAAAACTCGTGCCAAGTATGCACATTTTAAATTATGTGGTAGTCCGCTTACCTGCGTTTTATCGTTTGACAATACATTTTTACCCTATAGTTCCTTAAATACATTCATGATGAACAATTAGTGGGATAATAGAATAAGATGAATAAAATATTAAATATTCAATCAATAATCTTCTTATGAGTACTTTTTAAACATGTATAGCTTAGAGGAAGAATGGATTAAGACTTAAAATAATTAATATTAATTTAATCATTAATTTCAGACATCCAGCTTCATCACTCCTTATCCATATATTATAAATTATAACCACCTTTACCAATAATCTTGGAGAAAGAATAGACTAAGATAAAAGAATATATTATATTTTAATCTATATTCGCTTTAGGGTAGTAAACTCTTTCAGCCCAATTCTAATAATTCTTAGGCATATATTATATACAATAACCTTTACCCACCATCCTAGAGGAAGAATGGACTTAGACAAATAAAATAAAATTGATCAATTCTCTTAAAGTAGAAAACTCTTTTAGACCAATTCCTTTGATTCTTACTTTCTAGCTCAAATATTATTCACCTATCATCTTAAAGGAATAAGAACCTAAAACGAATATATAGCATATATCTAATGAGACGAATATACATATTATACATATTGCATAAGTTAAAGGATGTAGGAACAAAAGATGCAATCCAAAAAACTTTGCGATGGTTAACTCCTTGAATCCATAACAATAAATTTACCTCTACATCCCTACTCACATACTCTACCCTTCCCCTACCTCTCACCCTGATATGTGTCTGCCGGCTTGCCAGCGCCCTAATCCTAGAGTCCTTAACAGTATATTTACCTCTACATCCCTACTCACATACTCTACCCTTCCCCTACCTCTCACCCTGATATGTGTCTGCCGGCTTGCCAGCGCCCTAATCCTAGAGTCCATAACAGTATATTTTCAACCACTTAAATACTACAAAACTTATATTTAATATCTAATGTCGTATTATATGTTACACTTTACATCCTGTCTATTTCATAGGTATAAGAGACATTTGGGTCAGTCATGGCGAAACCTTATTTGTGTAGCGTGGAGTGGCAATTGCACAAAAAGGGTTTTGGAGGTGTTGACCACCGCCTCCAATCCCAAAGAGCTCCGAGAGCCCTCCTTCAGAAAAGTTTGACAATAATTGGATGACTCTAAGCTATTGTAATGGTTCTCACCTGGAATTTATTTGGAAATGATTATTTTCTAGAATATACTAGAAGTGATATTACATAAGAGATTTTTTTGAAATTGTAATTCCCCTAGAAGATATTTAAAACGGTTATATTCTTGTTTATTTGAATTTGCTATCTTGAGAAGCTATTTGGAGTAAACTGTTCAAGTGTGAGTGGGGGAAATTCTTTTAAAGGGGCAACAGAAACACCCCTCCCCAAGTTATACCACCATTTAAACCTTTTGTTAAAAAGTCCTTGATGTAAATTTTCACGCCTCGAGGCTACAGGTATTATGTAAGTTTCTAAATGTTAATACAATTTATACCACATAAAGTATTTAATCACTCCCCTTAATTACCATCATATAAACTCCTGAGGGTTTATAGAGGTATTTAATACTGGTTATTTTTCTTTTCCAAAGGCAGTTTGGGGGTTGCGTTCCTCAAACCCTGTTGAAATTTTGTTCTTACTGTGGGCTTGGCTGAACCTTTAAAACACATTGGTCACCAATCACCTATCAATAGGGCTTATGTTCATCAGAATTCAAAACAAGTTCCTGCAATATGAACATCTTTGAAAATATCTACAGCGTAGCTACCCTATTATAAAATGAGCATTAATTAAATGAACAAACTCAATTAAAAAACCCCAACCTTATGACAAACTCCAAAAGCCCAATTTGTAGCCAGCCTTAACATCCAGGTGTTCATACATAGGGACTAGTAGTTTTTAAATTTTAGATAACTGCGCTCATGAAACAAACTTTTCATTTTATTAATATAGATTCATGATTACGGTGAGTGCCCTGAAACTGGTTGAAATATAGATGGCAGTTAACCTTTGCCACACAAATATTAATGAAAAAGGAACTAATCTAAAAATAATGAATGAAAATTTAATAACTTTAGAAAATATTAATTTCAATCGAGTTTCCCAAAAATACAACAGTTTCAAAGGGGAAAATTATTATTTAAGGTTTGAAGCTTTATATAAAATTTTATATTATAATTAACATCTTTTAAATGATTTATTATAATTATCATTTATATTAAGTGTTAATTTAATTGTCTACATCAGTTAAAAATGTATATATAATATATATTTATATTTGTACTGGAAATGTTATAATTTAACTTTAATTTCAGTTTTAAATTTTATTATCGAAATTGTTAATTGTATTAAATTGTAAAAATTAAAGCATGAATAGTTCTAAGCAATTACAGTTGACCAATGATTTATTATGTTATGTTGAGTAGCCTATTTAGTGTTTATAGGTATGAATAATATTTAATTAAGCAGTCTTTATTATATAAGTTTTTTTAAATGTGTAGATAGAAACCATTAGTGTTGACTGGAGTATTTGTAAACAGAACTAACATGAAACAAATACTCTTGCACATTTTCAAAACTATTACAACTAAACAGGGATGGTTAGTATCAGGCTTTTATTTCTTTTATTAACCTATTTACTAACTTATTATTGATCGACCAAAATCTCATAAGGTTTAATTTATCATTATAAATCAATGACCAGTGATAACGTAAGTTATGGAAACAATTAGAAAATACCTAATAGTTGTCTAGTACCAGTATGTATATATATAGTTTAGTATTTACCACTTATATCACCTGGTCAATTTGACTTACTTTTTAAAATAAAATAAATTTAGCAAAAATATGAATAAATTCAGTTGGATTGATAAGTTTATATCAAAATGGTTATCTCCCACTTATTATGGACATTGACTTACACACCATCAGACACAACGATAGATGCAGACACCTAGGTAATTAAAATTGTTTACTCTTTTCGATTATGTTTAACATTAAAAGGCATATCTTTTATTTGTTTTTAAAGAGATCTACCAAAAAATCCAATACAATAAATGTATCATGCTTTACCTAAAGCCTTGCATGAAGCTTATAAATATAAACATGCAAAAATAAGATTTAAAGAAATCATTATATATTAACATTCTTGTACTCAAATAAAAATTCCTTGACAAAATAAATAATTTTTCCATTCTTGTTCAGCTTGCACTGAATAAAAGATTACTAATATCAGAATAAAGAGGTAAATACATAGATTGGTTTTAAGTCTTAAGGTCTTAGGTTGTTTACTACAGTCTGTTTGCCTGAAAGGGAAGAAATATAGGCTTTGTTCCATTAATATAGATTACTCATATATAATATCCAGTAACAACCTTTTAAATGTATATACAAATATTTGACATCAATTCAAGAAAGATTTATAGCCACTGTTAAAACATAAACAAAAATATATTAAAACTATTTGTACTATTTCATTGCATCCTGTTTTTTATATATAGAATATGATTTTCATTATGATAAAAACTTTGTGCCTCTCTTGAAATCCATACTCAAGAATGTTTTATATGTTATGTCTAAATATAAATTTAAAAAATCTATATTAGTTGTAGTGATAATGTTTAACTCATTAAAAAACAAAAAATATAAGTGAAATATTATATTTATTAAAATGGACTAATTAAAAATCTAGATATGAAATGTTGTGTTGAAATAAAACTAATAAAATGTTTGACAATATATATGTGTTATTTATGTGTACTTACTATTGACCAAACTTTTTAAAATGTTATTTCCTTTATTCTCAAAAGTTGTGAATATATATGGCTAAAAATAGCTTATTGTAATGTGTTCGAAGTGAATGATTGAAAAGCAAATGAACATATTATCACTGAATCACGCACAAATAACTGTTTGGATATCGTAGCCTTAGTTAAATAAAGAACAAATAAAAATACAAAACTGGTCATTTTTTAAGAAATCAGATTAGATTACCCATTTTTCCTAATTTTAAAGTACTTGTACCAATCATGTAATGATTGTCCATTATTTAATTAAAGGTGTTTGGTAAGAAAATTATGTTTTGACAATTCTTCTATAGTGTATACACATACAAATTATATATATATATATATAAATAATATAATTATATATTATAAGACCTGTGCATTCACAGAAAGAAGAATCTCAAGTTTAATTTTACTAAATTTATTATCTATTTCCAAAAACTTTTTCCAACCAATTCCTGCTCAATTATTGCAAGAAAATTAAATCATGATTGTGTACATAGTAACATATTTGACCAACAATATTTCAGTGAGCAAAGCTCATGACAGCTATATAATTTGGAGTAATTTATGTTTTCTTGAACATAAAAATTTATATCCATCTATATATTTTTTTAAATAGATACAATCTTTTACAATTAAATATATAGCCCCAGCATGTTAATGTTAGGATAGCGATTGAGGAAGTAATTTAATAGTTAGCTCTGGGGGTGTGGAGGGATGGTAAAGTAATTGTGTTAGAGAAAAGTATTGTTTAGTGGTCCAGGGAATTTCTAAGAGGCTAACAAATTATTAATTAGGCTTTATAGCCCCCCTGCTCATCCAAATATTTTGAGAATGTCTTAAGTATTTATTGTAGCAGTTCATTTATGAATTTTTATGCCCCATTAGAAGATTTTGTTTTCAATTATCTTACCCTTCTCTAAATCCAACCTCTTCAACCTTACAAGAATATGATAAGAGAGGGTAAATATATGGGGATGTACCTAACAGCATCATGAGTGAGAGAAAACGCCTTTCCATATAACACAAGTCATTATTTAACAAGAAGATAGGATAGAAAATCCATCATGAACAAAATAATTGATATCATATTCTGAAAATTGAAAAATGACACCTGGACACGGGAATCGAACCCGGGACCTTCGGCTTAGTACGCCAATGCTCTTACCACTAAGCTATCCAGGATTCAGTGGTAAGAGCATTGGCGTACTAAGCCAAAGGTCCCGGGTTCGATTCCCGTGTCCAGGTGTCATTTTTCAATTTTCAGAATATGATATCTATGAGGGACTATCTCCACTAAAATGCATTAACAATAGTTTCGGCTATTTGTTTCATTAATATATGCAAACCCTGTACAATTATATATATAATTGTCGAATGGCTGCAAAAATAAATAGTTTCGACTATTTGTTTCATTAATATATGCAAACCCTGTACAATTATATATATAATTGTCGAACGGCTGCAAAAATGCCAACTACTGAGTCGCTAGTGGCTGCGTTGTCTGATGGGTGTGATCTTATATAATCACATGTTTATAAGCTGACGACTTCCGCACGTCCATCTTAGACTCTGCCTTAAGCTATGAGTGAAGAATGACCATGGGCATTGGACGAATCCTGGATAGCTCAGTGGTGAGAGCATTGGCGTACTAAGCCGAAGGTCCCGGGTTCGATTCCCGTGTCCAGGTGTCATTTTTCAATTTTCAGAATACGATAACTATGAAGGACTATCCCCACTAAAATGCATTAACAATAGTTTCGGCTATTTGTTTGATCAAAAATAATTGATACTTGAATAGAAAATAGCATAGAGAGAGGGAGGGGAAAACACTTATTATAGCCCACTACACAGTCAATTACTATAAGGTATAGCATGGAGAGAGGACTTGTAAACACAATACAACACTTACTGGGAATGTCATGATGTGCATTAAATTATAAAACAATCTTCCTCCCCTCGTTTAACTCAACTTCCTTTTAGCACTCCAGCCATGTCTAAAATAAAAATTAACGTTTAAGAGGGTTTTCTTGCCAGGGACCAATAGATAAAACAAATGTGTGTTAGTTATTTTTATAGTTTGTGATCTCAAATATATATGCGGCAAGGAATACTCGCAACTATGTATTGATATTTTGAACCTTGTTTAAATGTAACAAATTAACATGTATAACTGTTTTATGGCTTTATCTTATTAGTAGAACCATGTAACATTGAATAAACCTTCCTTCCCTGTGTTAATATTTGTATGGTTAGAAATTTCACAGTATTCATGAGGAGAAGTGACACCAATTAAAATGTTATAACTTCCTAGGTAGCAGACTTAGCCTGCCTAGTATATTACACTATGGCTCGATCTTATAAGTATAACAATGTAACATAAAATAAACCTTTTATTCCCTATGTTAATTTTATGATCACAAGTTTCAGGGTTTGGCATGAAGCATTCTTGGAAAAATGCCAATAATTAACATTTGTAATTAAAACATTATAGCTTTTTAAGTAGCAGACTTAGCTTGCATATTACACCCTGGCTCTAGAATATGTTTTTTTAGATTCAAATAGGATATTGATTATAACACACATCACAGTTTACATCATAGTCAGGGGGCTAAAATCTCTTTTTGCGGTCATTTGTGACAATTTTTGTAGAAAGACTGTTAAAATCACACAAGCTCAAGAGAAATGATACTAATCAATAGTAATGAAATAAAAGATACGGTGGTCTGAATAGACCTTTTGTTAAGGTTTGTGAGTTTGGCTTACAACTTTTATTATTGTATGGAACATGTACAAGTTACCCTAATGGAGGGGTCAGCAATGCAGTTCCCATAACCTAGAGGTCCGTGGATCAAAACCATGCTGTGCTACCATGAAACTATCTTACTCTCTGGTGCCGTGGAACTCCCTCACTCTCAACTCCATGTGCTTGTTTAAGTTTCCTTTTTGATATTGACTCTGTTGCTAAGCAAAACCCAGCCTTGCAATCCACTGATTAAAACACATACATGGGATTTTTAATTACGGTTTATTGCCCAAACAGAGTTATTGATAAACATTCAAAACTATTCTCCTTCCTTGATCTGGTCGATGACATGCACATTGCAAGGGATCAACATAACGAGTGTCGCAGTGCCTGACGAGTCCCCTCCCACCTCTGTGCGGCGTAGCTCTAGTGGCTGGTTTAGCAACTATACCCTAGTGCTGCGTCAGACAACTGCGTGGTGATAGAAAGGGGTGGGGAGGGATCGCCACATCACTACACCATAGGCGCCTGCCTTATATTTTGTAGCTTTATACATTTTGTGTTAAATAGTTTTGTTTGATAAATAACAGGATGGTTGTAAAGTATTATTTAAAACTAAACTTCTTTGTTATCTATTCACCACTGTCCTCAATTTATTATTCCATTAATATCTTCATAAATAAGTTTTAAACATTAAGTCCGCTTTGTAAATGCCTCAAAATTTGAGGCTCAAATATTTAAATCTGAAGAGTGGTAATATTATAGTTTATGTTTTGTTTATTACATTTTTAAAATAGGTATATTTTCAACTTGTCACTATTAAATACATAAATAAAAGGTGAACATTCAAATATAAATTCGACATTCTTAGTGCCCCTAAAGTAAAACATATTTTGTAAAATAGCTCTTCATGCTTAAAAGATTGCCGACCCCTGTCTTAATGTATTTGAGGGGGGTCCCCACACGCACACAAAGAAATAGAGAACAGATCCTAACTTATTCTTGTAGTCCAGAATTATAACTTTTTATCACTGATAGGATATTGCGAATTAAATGTTGACAGGACCCCTTTGTTATTTGATGGCCTACACCAAATGTAGACAAGGCAACTCTGTTATCTGTCAGCCTAGCTTAATGAAAACAATCTTATGTCCTGTACTGTAGTCTAGTAGAACGAAGGATGAGAATCACACACACTAAATGTTGACGGAATACCTCTGTTATCTATCAGCCTATATTGGTGAAAGCAATCTTACGTGCTATAGTTCAGAGTTTGAATCTTATTACAGGTAGATTACTTGGAATTAAAGACACACTAAACATTGACAGGACACCTCTGATATGTCAGCCTAGATTGATAAAAGCGGTCTCACATCTTGTAGTTCAGAGTTTGTATCTTATCACAAGTAGGATACTGCGAAGTAAAGACACACTAAACATTGACAGGACACCTCTGATATCTGTCAGCCTAGATTGATAAAAGCGGTCTCACATCTTGTAGTTCATAGTTTGTATTTTATCACAAGTAGGATACTGCGAATTAAAGACACACTAAACATTGACAGGACACCTCTGATATCTGTCAGCCTATATTGGTGAAACCGGTCTTACGTGCTATAGTTCAGAGTTTGAATCTTATTACAGGTAGATTACTTGGAATTAAAGACACACTAAACATTGACAGGACACCTCTGATATCTGTCAGCCTAGATTGGTGAAAGCAGTCTCACTTCCTGTGGTAAAGAGTAGGAGCTTTATTAATGGATGTCTCAGTCAAGACTATAAAGCACTTGTTTGTTGATCTATAGCATGCTGTAAAGTTCTAAAAGACCAAATTCTTTAATATCAAAAAGGGAACAAAAGTTTTTCTTCAAGTGCTTTGATTAAAAAAAGGTATTTTTCAAGTGCTTTAATATTTGATATTTTAATACAAATTTTAACATTATAGTGTAAAAATTGATTGGCAACATGATTGTGTACGTCAATGATTGAAAAGCGTTGTGAATATTTGTAACTTTGTGGCTAGTATCAGAATAAGGACTAGCTAAAAGCTCGTATTTATCCTTGTCATAGGTTCTTTTTCTTATTATAGTGAATCCCACATCTTTACTATTGTAGAATGATACCCATAGTTAACATACTATGTTTTTAGGGTTGTGCGAAGCTTTGAAACTTCAACTTGGCTTCAAGACAAATATTAAATACAACTTTGCCTCATAAAAAAATTTGGCTTCGACAATTATGTAGCTTCGCCAATAAAGATTTTAACGTATGAGATACTCAATTTATGGTCAATTATTGCCATTTTGAGCTGTTAAAAATTAATATGCATACAAACAATACTGAAGTTATTGAATTTTAAGTTGTGATATTAACTGTATTTATCAGAATAAAACAAAAGTTATAAAAAAAAAATGCACAGTAAAAACTTTCCAAGTAATTTTAGGACTTAGATATATAAAAAAACCCACACTATAATACATTTTAAATAATTTTCTAAAGCATAAAAACAACTAAAAAAATATTTTACCTTTGATTTGGCTTCAAGAATATTTAATATATTTGATTTGAATTCAAAAAGTGGACTTTGCACACGCCTATGTGTTTTGAAAGTGTTTGTATTTAATTATATTTAGTACCAACCTGTCTAGTTTAAAGTAATAAAATAACTTATTAAAAAATGCCAATTTCTTGATTTTTCATATTCAAGTAAATAATTTTAGCTTAGTTTGATTGTTACAAAATTATAGCCACTATTTTGGTTTGGAAATAGGGAATTAAGTGTCTTAAAATATATATATAATACATGGGAATTACTTGTGTATGACACCAATATTTTAATAAATATATATACACTTAAAGGTACAATTTAAATGATTACAATTCAATTGTTTTTCAACTGTATGCAATAAGGTTGATTTAAGTATAAAATATTATATGTGATTTTGTATGAATATAACGTTGGTAAAGTTTCTCATACACACATTAATCATAGTAAACAAGGATGTTAAAAGATTTATATATAACATAAGTTTATTTGTTTAAGGTGGGATGGAAGTGGATACGAGAAAAGGCCATAGTGTTTTTTAAGTTTTTATGAAGAAACATTTTTTTGCCAAAATAAAAAAAATATTGTTCCAGCACCAACATAGAATTTAATTTTCTTCATATGTTGATATCAACAGTTCCTAAATATTTTTCATGAGCATGGCGGCATTATCTAACAAACTTTTTAAATGAAGAAAAAAGTTATCATTAAATTCCAGTACACCCTTGATCGATATTCGAGAAATTTTGAGGTCACCATGTAAAGAAAATTATATTCTATGTTTGTATTGAAGCACTATTTTATTTGTTTTGGCCAAATAAATGTTTTGCCCTAAAACTGCCAAAACACTCACCTTTTCTCGCGTCCCCTTCCATCCCATCTTGAGGTAGGGTAGACATTTTTTGTTTTTCACTATTTACATAACTTTGACATTTACATAGTAACTAAGAGTAGTTCAGATAGTGCTAATATTAACTTTTTATTCTTTTTGTTATATTATAAAATGTAATACATTAGTTTTTTCAATTATAATACCGTTCCCTTCCGTTTAAACGTGAACCATCAAAAAGAAGAAAACAAACAAACAAACTAACCACTCCTTAAATGCTGCAGAACTTCTGAACCTTTACAATACGTCTCAGTACTCAAGTAGGTGGCTTCCTGAGCATTCTGTAGTTCTTGGCAGACACAAAGAGAAAATAAAACCAGTGTAAAGGGCAAGATGGCTGCTCAAATGTGCAGATGCACTTAGACAAAATATGCAGCAAGCTGGGCCATCTTGTCTTTGGGTGGCTTGGGTTTGCCCCGACTGCGACCTCTTCCTCCCCTTCCTCGAGGCGCTCTGGAACCTGGAGGCCGAGTCACTGCTCGGTGTTTTTCTACTAAAGGCGTGAAATAAGAAGCGCAGAACACACACCCACTTAGCTCCGCTACTCCACCTGGCAGTTTGCTCTTATCCTGAAATACATAAAATAAATTTTTATCATAGTCTATAAAAATAAAATGACAGTACCATGTAATCTATAAAGGTGAATAAGATCAACAATAATGGGTTTGATTGCGACTAGAAATAATGAGGTGCCGAGTAAAGGGAAAAGCGTTATCTCTCAAACCAAAAGATGTTTCTGATGAGAGAGTAAGATTACATTACCCGAACTAAGAAATAATATTATAGCAGTCCCTTCTTGGAGTGATGATTAAGATGATTAAACTAACCCTTGTGAGCGCTAGGATTTTACTGTCCCTTCTTGAAATGATATATGAAACTAACACTTGTGCATCAGTGTCATCAGATTCACCATAACCAAGATTGTGAACACTAACCTGTTTGTACTCCACAGCGACAATCTGGGCACCACAGTCACAAATGCCCTCTTCTACACAAACTTTCTGAGCATCTTCAAACAAATGAATAATCACATCACACCTAAAACATTCAGAGACTTTAAATGTACTCTTTTCCTCTAACTGCAAACATAAAGTGTAATTTAGAAAAAATAGGAATTCAAAATCTGGCATGAAAATAAGGAAAAATAAGTAAAGCTACATAAAAATAATTAAGAATATATATTCAAATACAAAAAAAAAAATATTCTAATAACACACCAGGTAAATCAAGAATAAAATTTGTATTTAAAGGAAATTAATATGAAATAAGTATTTATCTGAATAGTTTCAATACTCAACATGTTGTTATTCCTTTGTTTTTAATGTAAATTGACAACAATTTAAGTACAATTTGGAGACATTTACAGTGTTAAAATACAATCACCTTTATTGAACAAGGAGGTAGTAAATTTACAACAACACTAACAATATTAATGATGTCGATGACAAATATTATATTCTTTAAACTGATTGATGGAATCAAGACACAGGAATCTAATCTGGGACATCTGAGTTAGTACGCCATTGCCCTCCCCACTGAGCTATCCGAGAGTCGTCCTGTGCCCAGAAATGGCTATAGCCGTACTTACTTGTACAGTGTTTCTACATTACCAAGCTATTAGGCAATAATTCCTTTTATTATAACTGTGCCTAGCAACTATTCATTCCATCCTGATATGCACATTCGTCAGGTTCCATTGCTGTATAAAGCCCTCTCGAGTTGAAGGTGGTCACGTTATCTGATGGCTCACCGTCTTGAGTGTTCAGATGTAGCTGACAATTCCCTCACGTCTATCACAGACTCTACCTTAAAATATGAGTGAAGAACGACCCTAGACGCAGGAGACAACTCCTGGATAGCTCTGTGGTAAAGAGCATTGGTGTACTAAGCCAAATGTCTTGGGTTCAATTCCAGTGTTCAGATGTAATTTTTCAATCTATAAAAATATGATAAATAGATGAAACTATAGCCGCACCAGCTATAACGAGGCTATTTAATCCATATTGAATGTTGTTATAAAAGCATTAATCAAAATGAATGCTGTTGCTGATGATACTGATGGTTTGTTCAATTTGTGATTATAATATTATGTAAGACTGTGTTTATTACCTATTGCAAGCCATTTTCCATTT
>CABFOW010005787.1:0-30088 GCA_902141385.1 Timema californicum
TTAATTGCCCCATTGTCTGTCACAGAAATCGACAATCCTTATTACTATTTGGGATTTTCAAATGATTGATCTAAGTGGTTCTATCATTCAAAATTAATATTTCTAAGAATAATGTGCTTGATGCACACACACATAGACACACCTTTTCTCTCGCTGACATCCCATTATGGACGTTTTCTTTGTATCCTATATATTTCAAGAATAATAATTGCTGTTATGACAACGTCTCTCATAATAAATGTTAAGTTGAAAATGCATTTCTTTTAGTTTTTGATTAACAATGCGTCTACTAATGATATCTTGTATCACGTTTGTGAATTTGAAGCTATTTTGCAACGCGAGTCTTATCTTAACGTGATGCACGGAATAAAATTAATTACTAGTTCATCCTCAGATGCCTCTTGTCCATGTCCTGATAACATTTCCCCTCTTCTTCTGACGTGTCTATACACATACTCTATTAATTGTCCCTGTACAGTATTGACTGGTATTTCAATAAACAATTTTTCTTGTTTCCTATTTTAGATAGACATTATACATCCACGCACCTTTCTAAACTAAATCTTAGCAGGAATATTCCTACTGTCAAAATAGCTTAAGTTGTAGACTTTATTGAAAAAAAAAGTTTACAAAAATGTATTCAAGGACAGAGAATTAGTTTATGACAATGTAAGACTATTTTTATAATTATTTAAGAATTTATAATTTTCTTCCCGCTGTAATATCTCCCAAACCCACTGAAAAAACATTATAAATCTTTAACGTGACTTGCCATTATGTCACAAATAGGAAAACTCCTTAATTCTTACCTACGGGATGGCCCATTTTACTACTCAGTCAATACGGGCTCAAAAGGAAGGAACGAACCAAGGTAGGAATGCGCTTTCGTGTCAACCCGACACCACTCGGGTGTGTTGGTATAGTTCTGGCATGCCTTGTACTACAAGTGGTATTATCATTATTATTAGCACCGCGTCTTACTACCCGTTCGGGTTAAACGCACTTACGCTAATGTGTAATGTTAGGGTGATTGTGAGATGAGATAAAGGGCCTACAGTTTAACGTGGGATCCGAACCACGGTGAAGGCCTGGCATCCCACACATTCACAAGTTGTGATTAATACACGTCTTGTCAGAGGTGAAGGAAGGGTTTGACAATCAGATAAATCTGTGCCGGGACCGAGGATTGAACCCCGGACCCCCAGCACAGAAATCCAACAACTTTACCCTATAACACCAGGTCACCTCACAAGTGTTCATTTGTGTTGTGAATTGTGAGCGTTTTGACTTCCATCCTCACTGCTCATATTGCTAATTAAAATGCACATTTATATTCAACTAGATTTCAACATAACCGTTATCAAACAGCACGTTTTCATTGTGTTTTTCCTTGTGGATTTAACTAATTAAAGATATGATAGAATAGTGCTAAACAAAAATCAATTCTTTGGGGCCTACTATAACATTTTGGCCCATATGAAAATAATGCATCAAGCTTTTTCATAAAATTTTAAAAATAATCCAAATAAAACCTCCAGGAAGAAGGCGCATGGAATGTTCCACACAGCGGTTCGGCGCGGCGCGGCGCTTAAAGGAATATAATGAGAGTTCCACGTATATTTCGTGAAGGTGAAGACGCTTTGAAGCTAAGAGAATATACATTTACTAAATTGTTAAACCCGAATCAAAAGGGTGTTGTGTAATTTAATTGAACGCTTTGAAGAAGTTATAAAATAAACAACTCTTGTATCTGTTTGAAATAATTTTATTGCTATCCATCTTAAACACATAACAAACATTCTCCTCACATTAACAAAGAAATTAAACGAAACAAAGTATTTCGTGATTATTTGGTTTAAAATAGGTGAAGTGTGTTTTAATAATAATGTAAAAGTACAACAAACACCCCCAAGTTCGGGATGTTGCGCTAAAGAGCACGATTAAACAAAAGAAGACAACTCAAAATCGAATCGCAAGGTTTTAAACTCGAGAATAGTAACGTTTACTTTAAATGAGCAGATAAAAAAAAGTGAACAAGAGAGAGGAGAAGAATGAAAGCTATTAAAGTAGAAATAATACGTATTTACGAGTTAATATAATAGTTAATTGTGATCTCCAAATCTTGGTATTACAAGCGAACAATCACGAATTAAGATTCAGTAGGAGGTAATTTACAATCAGTACTTTAGTTAGCAAATCTGCCACAGTACTTAAAAGCACTAGTAGTTATTATGGTTTTGTAGATTTATCTTTGATGAGGGGGTAGATAGGGGAAATCTACACCAAAGCTAAGTACGAGGGGAAGCAAAACAGCAAAGGATCAATTCGCGGAAATTAAATACAAAACAAAAACATCAACAGCATGATTGCAGTGATTATGTGGGTAAAATACAAAATACAAAAAAATTCGAGCGTCCGCTGGAAAAGTTGCAAAACCAGGAGAGCATGACTCCTTACAATGGAATGCTTTACCTGATGAATACAATTAATTTAAGCGTAGTGTTTGTATCTATAAACAAACACCAGACTTGTTTAATTTCAATTAAACTCAAAACTATCTAATCGCGTATATTGGATTGCACTAAAATCCGTGAATCAGGAAGTAAAATTCGGTTGAATAGGTTCCCTCCGGCATAGTTCACCCTTGAAGGGAACTTATTGTTCCGAACAGAGTTTAGGGGTAGCTTTTGTATGCGTGTGTTCTCCGGTATGTCCTTCCATCAGATATAACCCTTTCATCCCACGCCTCTAACCACCCCGCCCTTACCCTTCAAACAAAGACAGGCTCAACAATACTGAACCATCGCGGTCAAACAAACCTTACTGTCATTATCAGACCAAGCGTCGTATGACTCGATCGTTTCGGGCGGAAGTTGGTCAGTCGGTTTGTTACTGAGGTGATACGAGATCTTTTATTGACGATTTTAACCCTTAAATTGCATCACTCGCGCTTTGTTCACTCGTGTTTATTGTTACAATTAGCTAATACGTGTCCACCACGTTAGTTCAGTCGGTATCTTGTCTGTCTACTGAGCTAAGGGTCCCGGGTTCGATTCCTGGCGTGACCGAAAAATTTATCATAGGGTGAAATGTGGGTTTCCCCAGTGATGAATTAATGGGCTGGGGCTGGATGTTGTGTCTGTTCCATATTTAAGTTAGTTTATGTGTCGTACGTTGATACAATCGGTTGGTTCAGAAAGTGCACGTTAAATACCTCAATTAAATTAAATAGAATGAAATGAAAACGTTAAAGCATGTCAGGTTATGGGGGAATCGTTTTGGTACGATAAATAAGGGCCGAGGCAATTGATTTTAAACTTTCAGACTGATCTGAAATTAGGCCTATTTATAAAGTAGGCCAAGGAGATAGACTCTCAAATAGACTGGGTTGCCGAATACGGGGAAATGGGGGTTCGAATCATGTTCTGGGGAAGTGAGAATGTTTTTTTCCTTAATGCTTTCCCGATGCACCGAGAGAAGTGTTTCTTAAATGTTTTTGTCCAACTCTCGCTCAACGCAAATGCGGATAAATTTCCTTTAAATATGACCTCCCCATCCCTAAAACCATTGGCGTAATTAGTATATAAGCGTATAACCCGAACGGGTGGTGAGACGAGGTGATAAAAAAACCGTTCTCATTCATATTAGTTATAGTTTTATTTAGCACCATGTCATACTAACCTACATGTACTAGTCACACTAGTACGTAAAGGATGATCAAGGTTGAATTTATATAAAGTGTATCCGGATTGAGGTGGGAAGGAGGGGGAATTATATATTTTGTGTCTGGAAAGTACCGGGAAAACTTAGGGAATTTTGAATAATCTAAGTTAAAATACTATTTGTTCAATTGGGACATTTAACCAGAATATTGAAATATTAGGTCTTTGGATTGACGAAAAAATGGACTGAACAATTAAGTACGTTGATTCAAATATGTATTATTAGCCCATTAAAAAAAAAGTTGGTAAGCGACAGAAGAGGTATTTCCCCATCAATCTTATATCATCCTGTTTTAAAAGTTAGTGACATGACTTCACACTTATTTTGATGAATCATTAAATGTCATTACTCTTTTTCTTCGATCTAAGTTGCCTGGGAAAAAAAATGGGCAGTCCTCTGGAAAATCTGGAAATTATAGAGAATTTGGTAGCAAGAAAAATAGTGGCAACCCAGTTCAACAATGGATGTGAGTACCGCTGTTTATTAAGGTGGTATGGGAGGGAACGTGAGAAAAGGCCAGTGATATTGCGGTTTTTATATAAAAAAACATTATTATGGCCAAAATAAATAAATTCTCTATTACAAACACATAATTTAATTTTATTCACATCGTGACCTCAAAATTTGTTGAATATCTGTCAGAGCTGGCCTATAATGTAATGATCAACTTGTTTTCTTCATTTAAAAAGTTCCTCATCTAATGCCGCTCTGATCATGACAGATATTCCAATAACTGTTGATATTACCGCGTGAAGAGAATAAAAATAAACGTTGCTACTGGGGCAATATCTGATATATTTTGGTCGAAAAAATGTTTTTGCTAATAAAATTGCAAAAAAACACTCACGTTTTCTCGCATTCTTTACATCCCCACCTTAAATATTTGTGTTAAATTGAATGAACTGGGCTAAAAAACAAACCAACTAAACGTGATGGTGGTGTTCTCAAATGGCGCTGCTCTCTAGAGCGAATTCATTTCCCATCTCTAAGAGCTGATTGAGAGAAAAGCGCGCACATACATACACACATACAGATACCAGTACACTAAACCTGCGGCAATACACAGGATCGTGTGATGTAAGTGACGCACCTATTTACATACTAAATCGCTGCTCCCGCCATTGAACGATCGCCGGCTCTCCCTCAGGCATGTCCGCCAGATAAACCGCAGTACTTTGTGTCCGTGTGATTGGTAAATGTAATCGATCGGCCCTCACGAATGAAACACTCCACTGAACCAGTAAATGTGGGGGTTCTATCGTAGTGGAGTTCTGATAGGAAGGAGAATTTAGAAAATAAAAACATCGTTTTCTGGTCAGCATTACATTTTACACTTTTTTGTATCAACACCCTCTGTAGTTTAGAGTTCTTAGATTCTGACTTCAGATCCAGAGGTCCCGAGTTTGATCTACAGTGCTTCCAGATTTTATGTGTCGCACATGGTCTAGAACGGGGTCAACTCAGCCTCATGATGACAAATGAGGGGTCACTCGAATGAAAAAAAAAGAGTAGTGTTTCTGGTCTAGAAAACTGAGATTAACAGCCGAATTATTCGTTGTTCTGATAACATTACACCTTATATCCATTGAAGTTGGCACTATCTTCGCTAACAGAGGCCGGCCGTTTGGTCAATATGGCTTGATCGCGATCTGATGCAGGTAGGGTGTAGGCTGGCTACCTGTGGCGCAGCATTATTTATAGCAACTGTTGAACAGACATAGAGCTCCCTTTCAACGAGAAATGGTCAGACGATATAACTTTCATTCGCCCTGAGAGACAGAAAGACTAACATACATTGTTGTATCCTTTAAGATAGGGTCATAGTGTGTAGTCCGTCAAGGTAAGACTGCTACTTTTCGGTTTAAATGAATTGTGCGTTAAGTTTCTGAAAATAATTCTCGATAAAGCGGTTCCCGATTGGCCGACTCGTGTATGCTCAAGATGCAGGTATTTCAGGACCGGTGTTTGTCAGAAGAATTATAGACGCAACCTGGTACACTTTAATTTTAGTTGTAAGAACCGTTCATAAAATACAAACATATTTCTTTGCAATTAACAATGGTAATATTTAATTATATTATGTATACTATTTTGTAGTTATTGATAATATTTATCAAGAATGAGTGTTGCAGATCTTATACGTATGTATGTATATATTAAAATGGTTTTAGTAACTTTAGTAGCTACCAGATACTGTTTTCTTCCTATAAAAATCAGGATATACGTCTTCAATGGGGCTGTACCGTTCACCACCCCCAAATCTAACCACTAAATATATATTTCTGATATTAAAGAAAAAGGATATAAACCTGGATTTAGCCTTCCTCTATCAAATGATGTCGTGTTTTGATAGGGTCACAACAGAATATTTTAAGACAATGTAGGATGGTTTTTATAGGGTTTTATTAAGTTATCACATTTTTTAAAACAATTTAAATTTAAACTTTTCAACTGGTCATAACTTTCACCTCCATTTTGGTAAAACCTATTTTGAATAATATCAAACCCCTTAGTAAACAATCCGGTATTTCTAAACGTCTGCAACACGTGTCGTTGCTTTGCCATGCAGTCCTATTATGGACCACATCTGGAGGCGTGAGAAGTAATAATTCTACTATTAGCTACTAATATTTTCTTCCAGGGGCTCAGGATGTTTCCACGAGCTGTCCTAAATCTCTTCTAGGATCAGTGCTATTCTGATCGCCAATTTTCCATGGGAGGCGCTCTCTCTCTCTCTCTCTCTCTCTCTCTCTCTCTTACACACACCCTCTAGAAAAGTAATATAGTTTTAGGTTAAATGGCACTTTATTTTATTGTTTTGTGTACCAATACAATATTTCTTAGATACATCCCACGAAATGCGAAAACCCGCCAATTTAAGTTGAGGTGGAAGTGAAGGCGATTTAATGCCAGTGACTTTGCAGTTTTTATAGCAGATCTTGCGTTATCTGTCGAGGTGTCTAGGAATGTAATGACAACTTTAACATATTATATGAGCATATTATCATTTGATGAGGAAATTTTTAATGAAGAGAAAATGTGTCATTAAATTCCAGGACACCCTTGACAGATATTCAACAACTATTGAAGTCGGCACGTGAAGAAAATTAAACTCTATATTTCTACTGGATAATTATTTGATTCGTTTTGACCAAATAGTGGTTTTATTTAACACTGCAAAAAATACTGCCCTTGACTCGTATTTCCTTCCATCCCACCTTAAGGTAAGGTTGAAATCGTGGTGTTGGTATAATATTTAATTTGTTCTCGTTATTTCCTTATGGAAGAATCAGAATGTGTATTCAGGACTGACACTTGCTTGACGATTGTTGATGTTATTGCTGTCAACAGATGCCGTGGGCACTGCTGCTGCTGGCGATGATCCTGTTGCCCCCGGATGGAGGTGGCCAGCAGGTCGCCCCTTGCACCTTCAACTCCATGTGCTCTTGCAAATTTGGTGATGAGCCCCGAACAGTGCACCCCACTACGCCAAAGACGCTGGACAACGTTCGAGACATCAGCTGTGTCGGAGTGCCTTTTTCCAAACTTCCCTGTGAGTAATTGTCTTTTTAGTTCGGAGGTTTTAACTAAGGGGACATAAATGGATGGATGAAAGGCATGTAGGCAAAGAGTTTTAAGGGCACTTGTTTGAATGAATGAATGAATGAATGAATGAGTGAATGAATGGATGGTTGGATGAAAGCATAAATAAAAAGCACGTAGCCAAAGAATTTTAAGGACACTTGAGTGAATGAATTAATTATTTGATGGAGGCACGAATGAAAAGTACGTAGTCAAAGAGTTTTAAGGGCATTTGAGTTACTGAGTCAATACATTAATGAATGAATGGAAAAATTGAAATTGCATAACCAAGGAGTTTTAAGGGTGTTTGGGTGAATGAATGAATGAATGAATGATTGCATGTATGCACAAATGAGACATGTAGCCAAAGAGCTTTAAGAGCACGTTGGTGAATGAATGAATGAATGAATGAATGATTGGTTGGATGGTTGGATGAGTGGTTGAAAGGCATATAATCAAATAGTTTTTAAAGGCGCTTGGCTAAATTAATAAATAAATTAATCAAAGGGAGGAATGTAACCAAGGTGGGGGAGGGGCTAGACCTGGGGAATCAAAACAAATCCGACTCTCGGAGATTCAAACTCTTACTAGATTTAATTAACAAACCATTAAATTAAAAATAAGGAAATGCTGTTATTTAATTGTAAATAATTGTCATATAATTATCTGGGGTATATTGTAATCTATGCATCCTGCAATGTAAACGGTCGTATGCGTTCAAAAGTATGGTGAGTTGGCTGCAGACTGCTATTTTCATGACCTGTGACGTCACTAATCATAAGGCATGGACCTGTTCATATAAGATTTGCAAGACAACGTATTTATACTAAATTAATAAATATGTGTGTTAATGTCTTTGTCTTCCTGATTCCCCCTTCCAAGTTTTCCGGACTCGCATCCTGGATGAGAGTCTGATGGATGAATATCGGCACATAATGATCTTGTTATTTTATTAATTTTTATCATGTAATTAATGTGAAATATTGTCATTATTGTAGAGATACGTTTAAAATCTTTTTCTATTTTTTTTTAGCATGGCATCTTAATAGCCGTTCGGGTTATACGATTATGTATTAATTACGCTAATGGTTTTAGTGATTAGAAAAGCGATATTTACAAGAAGTGTACGCGCATTAGCGTGGAGGGAAAGTGGAAAAACATTTCGTAAAAACCATCCTCTGTACACCCAACCGAGATTCGAATCTCTATCTCCCCGTCATTGGCAGTCTAGTCTACTGCGAGAGTGGCGCGTTAGATCATGTGGGCACCGAAGCGGGCATTTTTTGTATTTTAATGATTGTAAGTTAATTGTTTATATATATATATATATATATAAATTAGTTGAAAAAAGAAGTTAGTAAAATCTCACTACCAAACTAATTTCAAAGAAATATCACACAATGCAAGGTGAAAGTTGAGTATTTGTAGTTTGTTCTTGGAATACAGTATTGACCAGGTGTACTTGGCTCTGGGCTCACAAGACTTTGTGTTGTACTAAATTCAGTAAGTTAACTTGTACTCAAAAAAACTTTTTCTCAATCATCTTAGAAGCTATGGCAAGATGGATAGTAAAAAAATGTACATCCCCACAAGATCTAAAGGCTCATTACGAAAATATTCAACGTCTTCAACAAAATGTCTTCAGAAAAAGAAAATGTCTATTGACTTATTAGTCAGTTTTGCTCGGATATAAAATTAACTACTTCATTTACATGCACAAACTAACTAAACACAAAGTACCAATAGGTCTCTTCACTGTAAACGGGTTCGTTTGTTTCGCTTTGATGATATATTCATTTTTAAGTGTAGTTTTTTATTTCATTTTTAAGAATTTAATGTTATGTGGCCTTGGAGGAAATGTCTCTCCTCAGGACCCGATGCTCGTTGGTCTAAACCCAGCCGAGGTTGACGGATATTTACTGAGCTATAAAAATTCGTAGCACAACTTTCTTTGGTGGGGAAGCTAAGCCGTGGTTCTCATGTCAGGTAAAAGATACCTGGAAGGTATATGAAAGAACCTAGCCCTCCCAGAAAATGTGTGCACTCTCGCTTGTAAAAACCCATGGGACGGGTGGGTGGTCTGATAACTCACTCCAACTGAAATTAAGCTATCACAAACTCGGCAAAAATGAATAGTTGGAGTAGCTAAGCTTTGTTGCAACTCTATGCTCCAAATTGGGAAATAAAGGAATTAATACTAATAAGGAAAGTGAACTTTCACTTTCTAAGCCAACTGATTATATAAGCACACGACTTAAAATATTACTGAAATCTTGAGCAGACACAACACCCAGCCCCCGGCCATTAATTCACCACTGTGAAAGGGAAAACCCCCCTTTCCCATGATGAATTTCTTACCTTTGTCGGGAATAGAAGTCTGCCCATAAATTAGTAGGCTGACAGGAGTTAAGGTTTTTTTTCAATTTGTATATAATAACTTTTTTTCAAAAGAAATAAAATAATTCTACGGTAAAAACATAGTTTAATTTTTATTAAAATGCGGTCCCGGCACAGATTTATCTGATTACCGAACCCTTCCTTCACCTCTGACAAGACATCTTGTGAATGTGGGGAATGCCAGGACCTCCACCGTGGTTCGGATTCCACGTCAAACTGTAGGTCCTTCATTTCATCTCACAATAACCCTAACACTACACATTAACGTAAGTGCGTGTAACCCGAACGGGTAGTAAGACGCGGTGCTAATAATAATAATTTATTAAAATGGTATCCTCAACAGATGTGACGGGTGTCCTGAAATTTAATGACTACTTTTTATATTCCATTCTTAGCACCGCGTCTCACTCACTACCCGTTAGGTTTTTAATCGTATGTACTAATTACATTAATGGTTTAGGGATTAGGAAGGTTCAATTGAAAGGCAGGTTACCCACTTTAGCGTGGAAGGAGAGTGGAAAACCATTTAGGAAAACCTCTCTCAGTGCACCCGGCTGGGTTTGAACCCCAACCTGCCCGTCGGCAGTCTAGTCTATCACGAGAGTAGTGCGTTAGACCACGTGGCTACCGAAATGGGCAACTTTTTATCTAAGTTGAAAAAGTTTCACATCTAATGCCTCTAAGCTCATGACTTATTTTTAGTACTCTGTCTTATTACTTGTTCGGGCTATACGCCTATTTATGATTATTAATTACTGCGTCATGCGGCCACCGAGATGAATATGACAGATATTCAAGAACTTTTAATATCACCACGCGAACAAAAAAAAGTTTTTTCTGGACCAATATTTTATTTATTTTGGTTAAATAAGTATTTCTATAAAAACTGGCAAAAAAAAAATACTTCCCTTAGCTTGTGTCCTCTTCACTCCCACCTTAAGAACATTAATTGGCTGTGTTGCTTTAATCGGTTCACACGCATTGCGGAACATCTCATCCGAGGTTGGTAAAACCCTTACGTGAACTGCGGGGTATAAATTAAATTCACAATTACTTTGTTCAAAATTGAAAATAGATGTTAGGTTAGCTTAGGTTAGGTTATGAGTTTAATGGGATTACAGGTTGTTCCGAAATCTATGTGCTCCGGCCGACAGGTATACTTTATTCCACCATTCGAGTGTGCCCGTTTTAATTTATATATACTCTGATTTTCCCCTCTTAAGTGAATGTGTACTAAACTGAAGATTCCCCGTGGTTTCAGTTTTTCCGGTCGGACCAGTGGCCCATATGGACGTGGTCAGCTCCGGCCTGGAGGCGTTGGAGAATGAAGCACTAGGGGGGTGTCAGGTGGAATCCCTGAGACTTATGAGCAACCGGATACAGCACGTTGGAGAGAGGGCTTTCAGGTAAATAACACCGGACATTTTTTATTGGTGACATTTCTTTCCGATTTCTGATCTAACGGCTTGGGTGGCCTCATGTTCTAAGGCACCCCTCTCCCACTCGACTAAACTGCCGATAACGGGAAGATCGGGGCTCGAATCCTCGTCAGTCATACTGAAGCTGGTTTCTCCACACTAATGTGGGTACACTTCTTCTAATAACTACGCTTTACAACCCTATCATTTATATTTGTGTATGCACCGAGCCTTACCCCCCGCTATGACCATTCACATAGTTGCATTAATGGGGTAAGGATTAGTAAGATATAATTAAGAGGGAATGTACCTGCATTTGCCTGGAAAGAAGGTGGGAAACCACTTAGGAAATTCTTGGTCCATCCGATTAATATTATTATAATCCCCATCTCCCCATCATCATAAGTCCAATCTATCGCGAGAGTGACGCCTTAGCCCATGCAACCACAAATGCAGGTATTTAGTAGCTATAGGCTACAATAGTTTTTTTGTAGCCAAAATTGACAACATTTTACCAAATGATTAGTGATATTTTATAGATATTGATATCAAAATTTACAGATGCAGTTCACATGGCTTGACGTATGCATACATGAAATTTGTCTGGTAGCTTTTATAGCTGTCATATAAATGACCTTCCTATGAAAATTATACTCTAATAACCTTGATAACATACCTGTAAATCTCATTTATCCGGTCTAACAGGGACCGGATTTCATCCGTATTAAAGGAAATCCGGATAATCTGTAAGTTAAAGGGAAACTGCACTGAAACAATATATATTGCTACAACTCACCATTTATTTTCACAATAACAAATTTTAAAAAAAAACCTGATTTAAAACGGTATTAGTGTGAAATTTCAGTTCCGATAAACCGAAAATCCGTATTATTGAGGGTTGGATAAACGAGGTCCCGCTGTACTCATAAAATATAAAAACCACTTCCACTCGGCGGTTTGGTTAGAAGCTGAGCTTGTGGAGCAACAGTAATTGCGAGCGCTCATGTTATTTATTTTACCGTCACCCAACCCTCCCCTTTGTTTCTCTAAAGGGTGCTAGTTTTATCCTCTCGAATCTCTGGAACGAATTGTAGCCCGGAGGAATGTTTGAACCGCTAGAAGATGGAAGATGAGAGTTTACTCAACAAGTTGCGAACTAACACTCTTCCCTTTTGCTAGTATTTGTTTTGGCGGGAAGTATCTGTGTGGAGTTTGGAGGTCGGGTTTCAAGTGAACATCCTCAATTATTAATCACGGACGAAATGGAATATACTCTCTTTGCTTTCTAAAAGTTTATTGTCCGCTCCCTACCTTTCAATCGACAAACATGATCTTTTGGAATGATTATGAAACCGGTTTTTCACCGAGTATTTTTTTTTTCAGCACAGCGTCTTAGGGCCAGTTTCATAGTCAAATTTAGTACGCCTCAAGTGCGGCGCTCCACTAAGTACATGACGACACCTACCTAAACCAGAATGGAATGGGCCGTTCTCGCATAGGAAACTGGCCCATTCCATTCTGGTTTAGGTAGGTGTCGTCTTGTATTTAGTGTAACGCCGCACTTGAGGCGTACTAAATTTGACTATGAAACTGGCCCTTAGTATCCACTCGGGCTGTACGCCAATCTATTAAATTACACTTAATGGTTTTATGGATTAGGAGTGTTATATTCATAGGAAGTGTACCCACGTTCGCGTAGAGGAAGAGTGGAAAACCATTTAGGAAAAACCACCCTCAGTGCACCCGACCGAGATTCGAACCTCGATCTCCCCCCGTCATCGGCAGTACAGTCTATTGCGAGAGTATCACTTTAGACCACGCGGCCACCGGACGGGTTTTTTCACTTATGTTTCTCTTTATTATTTATCCGGAAAGGTTGGCTACACGGTTATGAATACAAACTATGAGAGAATGGGTTTTTATTTTAATCGATGGGTGAACTTGGAGAGATCATTCCCACGCTGTGTTTTTCCTTCTTCTTCGCACGTGACTGCGGGTACATTTTCTTTAAAACTATTTGTAATCAGCATAGCAGTATTAGATTATAATTTTTTTTAAATGAAGAGAAAAAGTTGTCAATAAATTCCAGGACATTCTTGACAGATATTCAACAATTTTTGAGGTCACCATTTGAAGAAAATTAAACTCTTATATTTGTACTGGAGAAATATTTTATTTATTTTGGCAAAAAAATAAAAGCTTTGCGATTGAATTGCTATACCGCTTACATTTCTCGCGTCCCCTACATCAGCACCTTTATCAATATCTTTAGTATCACCTGCTTCCTTGGCCGCATGGTCTAAGGTGTCACTCTCACAATAGACCAAACTACCGATGACATGGAGCTCGGGGTTCGAATATTGGCCGGGTTTACTATTGGTGGTTTTATTTTATTTTTTAATTGCTTTCCACTCTCCCTCTACGCAAATGCGAGCTTACTTCCTCTAAATTAAACCTTTCTCATACTTAGCCCACTAGCCTAATTAGTACATAAGCACAGAACCTGAACAGGCAGTAAGACGCTCATAAAAATCTTCTCTAAAACAAATTTTAGGGCTACATATTTCTAACTAGCCCAACAATTTGTTTTATCGACACCAAACCCTTCCTTCACCTCTGACAAGACATCTTGTGAATGTGGGGAAAGCCAGGCCTCCACCGTGGTTCGGATTACACGTTAAACTGTAGGTCCTTCATTTCATCTCACAATCACCCTACCATTACACATTAGCGTAAGTGCGTATAACCCGAGCGGGTAGTAAGACGCGGTGCTAATAATAATAATAATAATAATGTTTTATCGAGTGTATTATTATTATTAGCACCGCGTCTTACTACCCGTTCGGGTTATACGCACTTACGCTAATGTGTAATGGTAGGGTGATTGTGAGATTAAATGAAGGACCTACAGTTTAACGTGGGATCCGAACCACGGTGGAGGCCTGGCATTCCCCACATTCACAATATGTCTTGTCAGAGGGGAAGGAAGGGTTTGGTAATCTTTATCGAGTCTAAAAGTCAACCAAGTAACCCATTTAAATATATGAAGTCATCAGGAGAAATTAGTAGATATGGTTTATACTTTGGTAAACTTTTACTGACATCGGTGAAAACGTGGACTAAAACGTTAATCTCGTTTAATCTGGTTGAAAATGTCTAGTAGGAGTATAAAGAGGCAGGTTTTACCTAAAAGGTTTACTGCTCCACCGTCACGAAAATTCTGGTACATCAAAACGAAATTTTCCCTTTCCCAACACTATAGGACTAGTGTAATTGAATGCGTGATCAACCCAAATGAGTAAAAAGACGTGGTACAAGGTAAAAAAAATGTAACTATTAATCTTTGATAAGTTGTAAAATGACTGTCAAACAAATACATTGTAAATAAATAGTACAGTATAACACAATCGTAAAACCTTTCTCATTAATTTTATAGTTTGGAACAACATTTAAAAAAATAGGTTTTAATAAACTAACCTTAAGAATATTTTTCTTACAAAATAAAGCTTTGTTTCTTGTTTTTATTTTGTATTTATTAGAGGTATTATTAACTTGCACTTTCTGAACCGACTGATTATTAGCACACGAGGATTTCTATGAGCGAGAGCGAAAGGTTCTACCCATTTTGGCCGGGAAAGGTATTTTACCATACTTTCCAGGGTTCTCTTACATACCACAATCGACATGGGACCGACGGATTTACTTCCCCTCCGAAGGAAGTTGTGCTACGTATTTTTATCGCTCAAGAAAAATCTGTTGATCCCATCCGGGTTTGAATCCACGACCATTGGATTCTGAGAAAGTATTATTATTATTATTTATAACCGCGTCTTACTACCCGTTCGGGTTATACGCTTGCACTGAGAAAGTAAAACAATAAAACGCTTGTAAATATAAATACACATTTTATTTGAAATGAGATTTATTATGTATTACCCGCATGGTTGGTTGAATGGTCTAAAGCGTCATTCTTGTAATATAATGAATTTTTTCGTTGTGGGAATATCGGGGTTTGAATCCCTGCCGATTTTACAGAAGGTGGGTTTTCGTGAATAGATTCCACGAAAATGTTGGTACATTCTTTCATAATTTCACCTTCCAAGTCTCTACTCCATTTTGAGTAAATATGTAATTAGTTCAGACGAGTATTAAGACGTGATATACACACACACAAGTGTTGGTAATATATCCTATTAGTTCGTGCTGGATTTACTAATGCGATTCAGTCTATCGGATACCAGATACCTAATTTTACGTCACTTCATCATGCAATGTTGGCGATCTTCTATTTGCTTCAGTTTAATAATGAACCTACTCAGTATTGTAATTTGATAAACATCGCTTCGTATTCAGACACAAAGCATTTAATCATAAACAGATGCGTTTGCAATTCAGGAGAAAAGGGGGGGCATGTGTTTGTAGTGGTAACATACGTTTCATTAGCCGTCAGCGTTGTTGTAATAATGGCATGCATGCCAAGCCATGTTGAGGCAAAATACTCCAAGTAATGAATGTTGATTAAGGTAAAGGTAATAGATTTTAGTAAGATATATGTATCTAGGGAGTACAATAATAACGTTTTCTACAGGAGCGAACTTATAGGAATTAATTATTCAATCAAGTGCAGGATATACGAGTACCTAAACTATAGTTTTGTAAAATGACACATTTCCTACCATTCTACGACTTGGTTCAAGTCCCTCAATTTCCAACTGAATATGAAAATACTTAGGGACCTATCTATCTACATAATCCATATAATGTCCTATCCTTCCTAGACTATATATACTCATTTGACATCTGATTCTGCGATAAAAGAGAATTTTGCAACTAACAAATGACGTCACTATCGTGATTTTGGTTTCAACAAAAAGTTGAATTTAAAGTTTTGTCAGATAAAGCTAAAATCATCCTTATGCCCTTTGCAACAACTTACTTATGTGAATCAGGATTTTCTGCCTGTGTGGCTACTAAAACCAAAATACAGATCCCACCTCAATAAAGAATCTGATATTTGGTTACAGCTGTCCCAAATCCAACCATATTATTGTCACATTATGGTTATAAAAATTCCCATTCCTCTCATAAGAATCTAAGTGTGTTCTTTTTGGATGCCAAGTGACATTTTTTTGGTTTTCAACTTTAAAAAAAAGTCTATATGGTTAACATATAGTGGATTTACATACAATACCTGCTTTAAATTCGTTCTCAAATGCGTTGATGTACTTTATATATTTATTAATTTCAGTTTGTGCAGTTAAATAAGAAGTACTTTATTTCTCCAAAATTAGTGGAGAAAATAACATTTCGAGTTGAATAAAATTTTATGTTTAAATTAACTGTCCAAAATGCTTAAATAATACCTTCCCTCACCAATAATGCATTGCTTTGTTTTAGAACCTATGTAGGTGCTAGGTGGAAATATAGTCGCCCTTATGCCAAATATACTTATATGCAAAATTGATATTTCGGGAAAACGATCTTTAAAATTCATATTTTTAATGAGAATGATTAAGTTTGTATCAAAATTTAAACTTTTTATAATCCTAAAAATAATTCTTGCTTTTGCTATACAACCAAATATCGAATAACAACTTGAAAAATGCAGTTAGGTACAATAAATTAAAAATGCACATATACGTCTTTGGTATAAGGTCGACGATTGTGTTCCATGAAGAATTTCTTTTCTGAAAAGCCACAGTAAAATGGTCTAAAACAATCACAAATATATTAGTGCCATAAAAGTAAAGATAATATACTTTCGTCCACAATAGTGGTCTCGTTGACTAAATGTCCGGCTCAGCTAGTCTAGTTTTCCGATGAGGAGGAGGTCGGAAATTGAATCTCAGCTGGGTGAAATGGGCCTGGTTTCTTATAAATGATTTCTCACCTTGAAATTACTATCAAATTTCCTTTCAAGCCCAGGTTCCCTATAAATTACCCTAGTGCCATAGTTAAGAATGTGTATGACACGAATGGGTAGTAAGACACGCGGAAACGGTGCAACTTATAATTATTATTATTATAAATTTTTATTCAAAATGAATTTAAATAGGTTCAGATTAAATCCTAATAGTTACTTGGAAAGTTCTTTCATTTTGAAACATTTAATTCATACTTCAGAGTGAAATATGACCCAATTTTAAAATTAGATTTTAACTTAAATATTTTGTACGCAAAACCTTAAAACCAATGTTAACCACTTCTTTACAAGATGTTTTTTTTTATTTTAACCCACAAAGGGGCTGTAAGGATAATCTACCCTCATCCTGCCTTAAGGGAGGGTTTTAAGTAAAATACGTGACGGCCATAATAAGAAGGGTGGAAAATTATAGCTAATCTGAATTCTCTTCACCCTGCTGTTTAGAGAAGTCTGCTCTCTCAAGGCAGATAATTTATTTTCACCGGGGAAAAAAGATGGAAACATGGTTCATTAGGGGATGAAGTAACCCTTAAATGAACATGTTGCAAATTACATTACTCTCACATTCAGTGTGTAAAATGATATAAAAACAAATTACACAAAGAAGGACCGAGGAAGAGAGGATTTAGATCAGAAAGGATATGTTATATGAATCATATTTGAAATTTACTAATGATTTAAATATTTACTTAAAAAACTACAGGGTGTCATAAAGTCTGAACACGTAGGTCAAGACCTAAAAAAAATCAAACCAAACAAAGATGGACAACAATAATAACACTTAGCCCGCTTAGATAAGCGGATGGTCTAAGGTGTTACTTTCGCAAATACTAGTCTGCCGAAGATGGGGAGATCGGGGTTTGATCCCGGTCGGGTGTACTGAGGGTGGTTCCCCACCCCTACCCCCATCCATCCACGATAATGCGAGAACACTTCTTCTAAATCAAACCTTCCTAATCCCTAAAACCCCTAGTGTAATTAGTACATAAGCGTATAGCCCGAACAGTTAATAAGATGTGCTAAAAAAAATGTAATTTAATATCCTGGCGGTCTAGGAGTAAGGTGTCAGACTTCTGTGCGGGCGGCCGGGGTTCAATCCTCGGTCGCGGCAAAGATTTATCTGATTACCAAACCCTTCCAGATTCCACTTTAAACTGTAGGTCCTCCATTTCATCTCACAATCACCCTACCATTACACATTAGCATAAGTGCGTATAACCCGGACGGTTAGTAAGACGCGGTGCTAATAATAATAATAATAATAATAATAATATCCTGGCCTTTTATTTTCTCGCTATCTTATAGGTAGAGAATGTATTGTGGTCGTCGAAAAAATCGAACTCGAGATTTTGATGAATCTCGACGTTTCATGGACCCCCCGAATACAAAAAAGTTATTTTTGAATTTCCGTTTGTTTGTCTGTCTGTCTATTTATACCTCTAACTGGAGCCTTAACTATTTTACCGATCGGGCTACAACTTGTTATCTAGGGTTTTCATAGGGTTGCCCCGAGATATTTTTGGAATTGAATATCTAACCCTAAAATTAAGGGTATTTACTGAAGGGCAAAAAGTGAAAGACAATTTTCTCAAAATCGGCTCTAACGATTTTGATTAAATTTCATTTATAAATATTCTAAACAAAATGGATACTCTCAATATTTCAGAAAAATGACTTTAAGGGCTCCGGTCTGAAGCGTAAATTATCTCTGTTTATAATATTTCCTAAACTATTTGAGATATGAAATTACTTATCATTACAAGTATGTAGTTCTATTTATAATAAACATATTTTATTTGAAGCATATTTTTATAAAACCAATAACTTTCAAGCTATACGCAAATATATATATTTAAAAAATAATTCGAACACAAAAGGTAAATAAAGTATTGCCACCATTAAAAACATCAAACCTGAAATGTTGATGGATGTTGACGTCCCATGACTCCCCGAAGCCTAAAAAGTAGTCTTTGCAATGAAGTCTGTCTGTGTGTCTGTTTAAACTTAAAATTAAGAGTAGTTTAATAAAGGGTGAAAAGAGAAAAAAAATAGATGTTCTCAAAATCGGTTCCAACGATTTTGATTAAAATTCGTATCTAGACGTTGATTAATATTATAAATATTTTTATTTTTTATTATTTAGCAACACGTCTTACTACCCGTTTGGGTTATACGCTTTAAGTACTAATTACGCTAATGGATTAGGAATTGGTAAGGTTGAATTAAAGGAAGTGAACCCGCATTTGCGTGGAGGGAGAGTTGAAAACCTTTTAGAAAAACCCCACCCCAGTTAACCCTACCGAGATTCGAACCTTGATCACCCCGTCCTCAGCAGTCGAGCTCAACACGACTAGCACAACATTATAAATAAACTGGCTATATTCATTTTCCCATGAAAATTACGTTTAGTGTATTTTACAGAAATAGAAACTTCCGTATCTCCGCAACTATTTGAGATACTAAATAACTTTTAATTGCTAGATTGTAGTACTATTAAAAATAAAAAACTTTTATATGAAATATATTTTTATAAAACCATCAATTTCTGAGATATTGGCAAATATATTAAAGCTTTAAGTACTAATTACGCTAATGGATTAGGAATTGGTAAGGTTGAATTAAAGGAAGTGAACCCGCATTTGCGTGGAGGGAGAGTTGAAAACCTTTTAGAAAAACCCCACCCCAGTTAACCCTACCGAGATTCGAACCTTGATCACCCCGTCCTCAGCAGTCGAGCTCAACACGACTAGCACAACATTATAAATAAACTGGCTATATTCATTTTCCCATGAAAATTACGTTTAGTGTATTTTACAGAAATAGAAACTTCCGTATCTCCGCAACTATTTGAGATACTAAATAACTTTTAATTGCTAGATTGTAGTACTATTAAAAATAAAAAACTTTTATATGAAATATATTTTTATAAAACCATCAATTTCTGAGATATTGGCAAATATATTAATACAATTTTGTGAGCTTTAGTTGTAAAGAGATACTATTTTAATTATCACGCAATAATTCTCCAATGCCATAGAGTAATTAAATATAAGTTAGTCTCTAAAAGTTTGTTGTTTTTCTTTAAACCCTTTAGGAGAAATGTTGGTACAACAATGATCTATATCGATTTTAGACTCAATTGTCAATATTTACATGTTTTATTGGTCAACATTCATAAATGAGAAATTTAATAGCAATGCTATTGCATGAATATTTGCAACACCTAATAAAATGTAGAGAATTTTAACCGGAAGTTAAATTTTAATACGAAGTGTTGACCCTTGTGGACATAATAGCGATTTTTTATAGGTCCAAACATACAAATGAAGACATTATTATTTTTAAATAAAATTATAAAATTTTAAACCAGGACTCAAAAAATGTTTTACTTAAGTATAGTGCAATTTATGCTTGGGTTTGATAGTGTATATTATTTCGTTTCACATATATTACGAATTTTGAGTAAATATTTCCATTTTTAAACAATAGAGTGAGAAAGTCCGTGCGGATTTCCGTACAATTTATTTTATGTATATACCATATATGTTTTTATTCACTAAAAACACTTATAAGTACGTATATATTTGTTTTTATTTGTGTATATTATGTGTATTTTCCATCCTGTAAATAGCCCCTTTTAACATGTTTAACCTTTTTCCCCCTAATCACCGCATCCTACTACCCGTTAGGTATATGATAACAGTATGTACTAATTACGCTAATGGTTTTATGATGACAATAATTGAATTTAGAGGAACTGTGCGTGCATTTTCGTAGTGAGAGAATGGGAAGCCATTTAGGAAAAAAAACACCCTCAGTACGCCGCCCGGAATCGAACCACGATCTCTCTGTCTTCGGCAGTCTAGAGTATTGTGAGAGTGGCGCCTTGGGCCATGCGGCCACCAAAGCGGGTCGAATTATATTAGAGCCCCAAAGGTTGGCCGATTATGAATATGAGTGTGATCCAACTTACGGCCCGCGGGCCAAATGTGGCCCTCACAATATCTTGGAGGAAAATTAAAGGGAAACTTCTCAGGAAGGTGTGAAAAAGTCATTGAATTAAATATAAATATGTATTTTAAAAGGTAATGATTTAAATTTACTATGCATTCATTTGGATAGTAAAAAAATGCATGAATAAATAATTAGATCTAATAGTTTTTTCTAGCTGTCAGAAATGACCACTCGTAAGAAAATCGGGATATAAATCCAAAAATATTCTATATAATTAACTTATCATCGCCAGTGAGCACGTGGTTAAATATGTTAGTCTCGTCTAGCCTGGTTAACCGGGGGTGGGAGGAGGTCAAGGTTCGTGTCCAGACAGAGTACATCAAGGTTTTAGTCTTAGGGATGCTAACTTTGAATCCCCCAATCTCATGAATCCTTAAGGAGATTCAAGATTTCGTGGATGCATGAAAATATCAGTTTCGAGAGTCGATAAAAATAATTACATTTGGAATTTGGAGTTTGCTTTGGATCTATAATACTGCTTATTGATGGTTTTTCATAAGTATAGGACTAACCCAACAACAAAACCTCTGACTATCTAGTCGTAACTTAAAAATGTATGTAGGAAAGTAAAAAACTCATGTTTAGTTTAAAAAAAACTAAGCTTCTGTTTTTGGATTTGTTGGTCAATTTAAGATTCGAGATTCAGATCCTTAAACCTATTGGACCCTCATTTTATTTTTTCCTAAATAGTTTCCCACTCTTATTCTTAACTTCCTCTAAATTCTGGCTTCCTCTTCTTTTCCATTTTCTCTAAATTCTTTCTTCCTCGTCTTTCTATATTTCTCTAAATTCTTTCTTCCTCGTCTCTTCTATATTTCTTTGAATTCTTTCTTCCTCGTCTCTTCTATATTTCTCTGAATTCTTTCTTCCTCGTCTCTTCTATATTTCTGTAAATTCTTTCTTCCTCGTCTCTTCTATCTCCCTGGTCCCCTCTACCTTTCTCTAAATACTGACTTCCTCGTCTCTTTTTGTCCCTTACCTCATTATTTTGGTAACCGGGATGACTAGTAAGACGTGAATCAATTAAAAGTCAATTTATGTCCAACGCGCGTTTTAACTATTATTTATTTCCGAAGTGTATATTTTATTTTGACAAGGAGTGTACATCCTGTGAGTGAAGTCTACTCCATCCTACCGTGGAAGTGTAAGGATAGCTAGCGGACGTTTGAATAGTTAAACAGCCCCAAACGTAGTAAGGAAAAGCTAATGGTAGGAAGACTAGGGCTGTTCCAGGAGTAAGTCACAAGCCCATCTTAAAAACAGCCTCCACTAACCTCTCACGTGGTATAGTTCGCTATATGGTAGCGAGTCCTAAAAGAGGTAACTATTAGTTGCAAACTAAATGTCAAAACACCAAGGTCATATAAAGGGAAGTTCGGGGGGATCCCGATCCTTGGAAATTGAATAGACCACCTAGGGAGTGGGGCATATAAATATATATATATATATATATATATATAAATGTTATTGGCTAAAGGTATGCTAAAATTTTATCAAGAGCCCACTCTAGGAAAAATTAGCTTTCCACACCCTTGCAAAACATGTACGTTAAAACGAACTATATTTTTATTATAAATTAATATGAGCAAGCTCTTTAAAAAGAGTACTTGGCAGCTTAAGGTGAAAAGAACACTAATTAAATTCAGTGTTTTTTACTGTTTTTTAATGATAAAAAACCTTTTTGAAAAACTAATTAATATTTCTTCAGTAGATACGTTTAGTCTAAATTTCTACACAAATTAATTTATAAATTTTTTTAATATTTGTCATGAAGATAAAGAGGTCTGATAAAATGTTAAGATGACCGTAAGAAATATCAAAAACTTGTTCAGATCATTATTTGTAGAAAATTAAACTAAATGCATGCTGAAGCAATATTTTATTTTAGGCAAAAAAAAAAAAGTGTCTCGTCATCAAAATGTCCTTCCCCTTCACTTTATATAGGAAACCACGAGCTTCAAATTTGATGTCAAAACATTGTAAGTTCTTACTAACGAATGTGTAAATGATAATTAATAATATAACGCTGTTCATATAATTTGCTTAACATAATTGTTTCTCTTTGTCACTCATTCTATTTTTGTTTTGTTTTTCCTAATATAGAAACGAAAACAATACGTTTCAGTTGTCAAAAATCAAAAATCATGTATCACTTCATATTATTTTAGCAGTGTGTCTTACTACCCGTTCGATTTATACGTTTGTGTACTAATTAAACTAGTGGTTTTAGGAATTAGAAAGGCTATATGCATAAAAAGCGTACCCACATTTGCGGGAAAGGAGAGTGGAAAACCATTTAGGAAAACCACCCTCAGTACATCCAACTGAGATTAGAACCTCAATATCATCGACAATCTAGTCTACTGCGAGAGTAGCGCCTTAGACCATGTGGCCACCTAGGCAGGGTTTGTTGAGAATTAATGAGCGAATAGTGGACCCTTAAGCTGAGTAATATAAACTTCATATTATGGTCACAGAATAAACTATTAAGTCGCTTGATAGTTTGTGCTGTGACCATAATATATAGGTTTTAATATTGAAATATTTTTATTAATTAATATTAATGCTGAAATATTTTTACTAATTAATATTAATGTTGAAATATTAATAACGTTAAGACTATAGATATTTCATTCTGTACATCTCATATGGATGTCTAATGATTGCACTAGATTTCAGCACCACCCATTAGTTACGCTACTTAAAAAACGTTACGTAAAAAGATTAAATATTGAGTGTAACCCTCTATAGCGTGGAAACTATAATGATTTGAAATCATCGAATCACAATTTAAGATCATAACAATACAATTTTTTTTTTAATTTTGCAATAAACTTTTTACTGCCGGATGTTCTTAAAAACAGAATTTTCCCTTGCTTCATTCATGTGGACAGTAGCTCTATAAATTCAATCTCATCCTGCAAGATGGGGATATGTTTTGGCTATCTATGTCACCTTAAAACATTCTCGAGAAACGGTATATCTCAAAACCCGCTTCTGTGACATCATGGTCTAACGAGCAACTCTCGTGTTAAACTAGACCACCGTAAACGGGGAGATCAGGGTTCGATCCCAGCCGAGTGCACTGAAGATTCTTTTTTCATATGGTTTTCCACTCTCCCTCCATTAAAATGTGTGTTCACTTCCTCTAAATTCAAACCCTTCCTAATCCCTAATATATTAGTGTAATTAGTAGACCTACATAGGCGTATAACCCGAACGGTTAATAAGACATGAAGCTAAAATAAAATGTGTGTCTCAAATATATTTAATCACGGAGCTATGTCTCGTACATAAATATGTTTTGGATAAGATCGGAATTTATTATATTATTTAAATACTTTCATGTTCTGTTAATGAAAGAAGAGGACCAATTTTAGGTGAGGTTTATGCCCCCTTATATAAAGGTTTACTTGTTTAACACATAATGAATAACACTCTTGTAAATATACGTGTGCATATAATTTTTACAAAATTTTGGACAAATTGTTGAAAAAAATGGCCGGAAATATTTTAATCCGGGATGCAATTATAAATATTGAATCAAAATTAATTTTCAGCTGAAAAATAATATTGAATAATGAACTTAACATTTTATGGGTGGTATTAGATTAGGCTCTATTTATTTTACATAGTTAGTAGGGGTGTGAGAAGATTCGAAACTTCGACTTCACTTCTAAAACAACTTTGGCCTCGACAAAGATTAAATGTTGCTGATAAAAATATTGATCAAATTGAATAAAACAAAATATTACAAACAAATGTACCAAAAAAATTCCAATTAATTTTAGTACATAAAGTTAAATAAATAACAATATAATATTTGGTCAATCATAAAACAACTAATCACAATTTTTTTTTAACTTCAATTCAGCTTCAAGAATCTGTCATAATAAAATGAAGAAATTGTGTGTTTTTCTGTCATGAGATTTACATGCACGCAGAGGTTTGAAATTTTAAAATTAGTAGCTCCTGTGTAGCTGGAATTTTAAAATTTTTGATTAGATTTTTTTTTTAATTTGTTAATAAATGAATCAGAAGAAATAAAATGAACGAGTTTATTTTTCTATCGGTTTAAAGAAAAGAAAAATGCTGCTCGAGGTAACCACGCAATATATTGCGCATATACTCTGGGAAAAGCCGAGTACTTCTACTGTAATTTAATATATTCGATCCGAGGTCGCTTTTAATATTGAAAAAGTTGATTTCGCGCAACCCTCTTACTTAGGGAGAGGTAAATTAATAGTAATACGTGTCCCTCCCAAATTAGGAAAGTCACTAACTTTTTCATATCTCATATAATCTGGATTGGCTATTAAAAGGGATGTTGGAACTTCGAATCCCGGCAAGGTGTGTTGAGAATGTTTTTTTTTTGTTTTTTTTTTTTTAGCTTTTCCCATTTTCCTTTCAGATAAATTTTTTTAAATTNAAATGTGGATAGCTCGGACGAATATAGTAAGAGACTTTGTTAAAAATAATAACTAAACAATTTATTAAATACCACGCCAAACCTTTTAAAGGGTTCTTTATTTGGTGAGTTGACTTTATGTCTAGTCTAGTGGCGCTTTTTTTTATATGACACTGTCAACTTGAAACAAACTCGGTGGTATTACTGATACTGTTATTGCACGAAGGGAAATATGATAAGGTGTAAAGGTGGGAGGGTGGTTTTCAGTAGAAGTGGGGAGAGGGGGAGGGGAAGCACTCTACTATCAAAGGATGGGTCGCAAGCTTTCAATCAGCCTCTAACGAGGTCCTCTAATTTGTACATTCCAAAGCTTGTGTATGTTAGTTAAACGTTTGTATCTAAGTGAGTTACAATTAATCAATACCTTGAGTTGGCGGAGACAATTTTCTGAGGCCTGTATTTTACTTTTACTTTCTCACAACTTCTCGTAGAGAAAGTATCATGATGGTCAAAAAATCGAACTCTAGATTTTGATAAATGTCGACTTTTCATAACCGAAATGTTGTCTTCGCAATGCCATCTGTCTGTATGCCTGTATGTCTGTACCTTGGGCTAGAGCCAAAACTATTTTAACGATTGGGCTAAAACTTATCTGTGGTTTTCATAAGGCTCCCCTCGAGGAGTTTTTGGAATTAGCTATCCAACTTTAAATTTAAGGGTGGTTTGTTGAAGGACAAAAAGAGATAAATTGATTTCCTCGAAATTCTCTCTAATGATTTTGAATATGTTTTATATCTAGACACTGTTTATCATTATAAATAAGATGGAAATTCTCATTTTCTCATAAAAATGAGAATTTATTTTATTTTAAATAAATTTCTGGGCTATAAGCAAATAAATACATATACTTTTTAATTCAGGTCTTTTGAAAATTAAGTTGATTCTTATACTCTTTGGTAGACAAATATGTTTATTTTCTGGGACACTATTCATAGTTCCTAATGTCATGGAGTAACAGTGTATATATTATTTCATTTATGAGCTTTGGTGTAATGTTTCTACAAAAATGTATGTAGGGTCTACCTATTGCTCGTTTCACAAATCTTAAGAGTTTTGAGTAAATGTCTATTTAGATATAAGAGCCGGAGAATGTCTGTGCACCGTATTATTTATCTTTTTTAGTATTAATATCTTGGTTTAAAATCAATAACAACGTGTAGTAATAGGGTTTTAAAATATTAAAGGAATTCGTTTTCGTGTCATTTAATGTTTATGAAATGAAAAACATTAAGTAACATGTTAATAATGAAAATCTTACAAAGCTGATTGGAATCTTAACAATCCAAATCACCCATTTCAGACTGCGTGTTTTTAAGGCGTTACTCCAGCATTAGATTTATGGACGTGAAAATAGTATCGATTCTATACTAATATCGATATTAGTATTTGTTTTACTCAATAATTTTTTACTGATATTAGTACTCACACTCCGGTATCGAAAGAAACAACTTTCTTGCTATCTTCACTCATGTTGGTATTAAATATTTACTGGGGTGGACATTTTCTGCACGACAATCAAGAAGCAGCTCTAGCATTCAATCTCTTTTAACTCATCCTAATTCATAGTTGTTCTTTCATCTTTGTTCATCAATACATCCTGATGCCTGACGGGGTAAGGGGCAACCACTCTACTACCCCTTGATCAATGAGCACGGCTATCAAAAACTAAACAAAATAAGCTTTTGTAGAGCTCTTTGAACACTGTCCACTCAAGGATACCCCAAAACAAACGAAACAAAAAAGTTTATGTGGGTTTCGATAACGATATTTACTGTTATCAATACTTTTCTTTCTACACCACATCCCTAATTAAACGCTACTGTCGATGATGAGGAGATCGGGTTTCAAATTCTGGTAATATGTACTGAGGGTGTTTTTTTTCTCTCCCTAAACGGATTTCCACTCTTACACCACGCAAATACTGGTACATTTCCTCTAAATTCAACCTTCCTCGTCCCGAGCACATTAGCATAATTATTAAGTATGTGTATAGCCTGAAACGTTAGTAAGATGCGGTGCTAGAAAAAAAGTTTAATTCATGAATAAAGAATATTTAAAAGAATATTAATATAGTCGCAATGCATTTTTAAATATTTTTAACTGTGAGCAACTCTGTATACAAATTTTAGTGTATAAAAGTCTTTTAATCGCTAAATTATTTAATAAACACGCTTAAAAATTTAAAAAATAAGGCTTTCTTTTGTTGAGTTCTGATATAGTACATATTTTGACACCACATCACTACAAAAGAAAATATTTCTTTATGTAATCGATAAAGAAAAAATAACAAATTTAATGTTAGTGTATTGTGGCTATAACCGCATTGCGTTGGGCCATTACAATGGTTAGCTACGTTTAGCTTTTTTCCGATACAGCCAATAACAGCTTTTCCTAAGTATCTGAACTATAGAAAAAGTTAAAATGTACATTACTTTCCTAGAACCGTCACGACCCTCCCTCCCTTATATCCACCCCATCCCACCCCTCAAAAATCCTTACTTTTTTAAAAAAAAACATTGCTAGTAACCTTTAATACCAGTGTTCTGGTTATAAGCGTCTTAAAGAGGCCTTTTAAGCATCAGAATGTAAATGTATTTTTTTACGTGTCATATTCAGGTTAAAAATAGCCCAAGTCAACTTTATAGCTTGTCAAAGTCACAAGTTTCGTAGTAAAGCCCAAGGTATGTTTATTATAAGTTTTGAGATTTTTGGATAAATTTACATCTCAAGACTCTAGATACATTAACCACTTTTTTTTTATGAAATCGGGAACCTTATCTTAAAAGTATGTCTGGCACCTTAGATCAGTCGGTAGTGTGAATGTATTCTGAGTTAAGAATCCTTGGTTCGATTCCTAGCATGACTGAAAATGTTATAATTGGTGAAATGTGGGCTTCCCCTATCACATTGATTAATTAAATTCCATGAGTCTCGGTGCTGTCTGTTCTAATGCACGTTAAATACCTCAAATAAATAGCGTGCATATATTAACTCTTAATGTAAATTATAAATTGATTACGTCATGGCTACGGAAATTTTTTAAATTTTTATGGGAAATAAATGCTTTTATTATTAAAAAATAAAATAAAAATCGTTGTCAGAACTCTGGAAAGTATTGTCGAAAGAAATTTTCCTTTTATGAAATTAGTAGTTTTGCCTTTTGAATATTTTTATATTGTGACATTTTTGACCACATCCTTTAATTTATAAGTTTTCATTTATTTTAATAATTTAATTAAAAAATATGAAAATCGATTCGGTAGAAATCCGGAAATCGTTGTTTTAAATATATGGGTATTTCTTAAAATAACTTATTATTAATTATGAACCCAGTTAATATAATTTTATAACGTAGTTACTTTGACCAGGGTCACCTATGAGTATAAAAGTCTATAAAATTCAAACAAATCATTTGAATAAGAAAACACCGAAAACAGTTTTTTCTAATAAAATCTATGAACCCACTCATGCAGGTGGGGCTTATTTTCATATTTATTTGTATTAAAAAACATAACTAATTAATTAGCTTAACGTGAAAGTATCCATAAAATTGAAGAGCAATGGCAGTTCTAAGTAAAAGTGTATGCAAAAAAAAAAAAAAATTGGCAGTTCCAGGTGAAAGTTCATTTATAAACAAAAAGCTATGGCAATTCCAAATTTTTATATATATAAACAAATAACGATGGTGGTTACAAAGGAAAGTGTGTGTAAAAACAAATAACTATGGCAGACACAAGTGATAATTCATGATAAAACAAAGCGCAATGGCAGTTCCAAGGAAAAGTTTATGTTAAAAACTAAGAGCAGCAATGGACGTTCCACGGTAGAGTATATGTATACGCTAAGCGCTATCAATTGAAGTTAAAAATGAAATTATAATATGTAAAAAAAAAGTATTTCTAATTGGAAGTATATATAAAAACGAAACTCTAAATGGAAGTTTTAAGTGAAAGTATATGTATAAAAAAGGAAACCATTTAAACTAAATGAGGAAGTACAGTAAGTTTCCGGTGGAAGCGTATAGTCTTAATCTGACGGGCCCTACTATGGCTCTATCATATAGTTGCGCCATAGTGGACACAATTAAGGGCATCTTACTACTTTTAGGGGTAAAAAAAAATATTAATAGAAAAATAAAATACGACGAATTGAAAAATATTACATACCAGCTCACGTACAGTGAAATGGATTGTAATCCAACAAAGGGACATTTTAATAAAAGTAGCCCACTGTGTATACATGAGTGAAAGCAAAATTCATATAAATATATTAAAATTCAGTCACAAAATGAAAACAAGAATAAAATGAATAGAATGAAATTTAAATTAGAAAGTAAAAATAAAATCTCAAACGAGGAAGGGGGTGGGGGGGAGGGAGATAAGTACAAAAAGAAAGAGAGGGAAAAAAACCACCGAGCATTTGGTATGCGCTTGACATACCTTTTAAAACGTGACTAGAAAATTAACCCACTCGAGAACTAGATAAAAGTTTCTCTTTGTAATGAAGATTGGGGAGTTAAAAGCATTGATATAATTTGTAAAAAAAAAAAGTTGGCTTACAACG
>CABFOW010005788.1:8839-32927 GCA_902141385.1 Timema californicum
TGTGTGTATGTACAGTAGCCCCATGGATTCTTTGGTGCTGACTGACAGTTCACAGCTGACTTCTGACAGTCAACATTTAGGTATATACCTAAATTTTGACCGCCAGAAGTGACAGCTGCTAAACACATTTTTGCAGATCATATGGTTCAGCGTAGGGATACAGAATTTGGTCTGGTAACTTTTCTAAGCTTTTAGATGTCAGCTGTGATTTGTCAGTCAGCACCAAATAATTCATGGGGCTACTGTATGTATGTATATCAACTTGTCATCATCTGCTTCAGTGGCCGAATGGTCTAAGTCGTCACTCTCGTGTTAGACTGGCCAGCTTATGACGGGGAGATCGAGATTCGAATCCCAGTCATGTTTATTGAGAGTGGTTGAGAACAGTTTTTGAAATGTATTCTTAGGTTACATTAATTTTTAAGAGCTCACACTAGTGAGCACGTGTACAATGGCAACCGTCAGTCTCGTCTTGTCGGGTTTGCGGGCGATGGCAAGGGGTTTGAATCCCGGCTCGGTGTAGTAAAGGGTTTTTTCTCAAACAGTTTCTCACTTAACCTAGACTCAAATGAGTGTATATTTACTCTTAACTCAAGTCTTATTTGATAATTCATACCCTGATAGTGATTATTGTTCATAAATTATTAATTGTAATATGTTTGATTCTAATACGAATGATTGTTCTTTAATTAATTTTTCAAAATTTGTAAGCTTGGTGCTCAGATACCTTGTTCTTTCTTACTTTTTTTTTCATAGGTAGTTCAATTTTAAGAAAACAATGGCTAACCCAAACAATAGCTTTTATTAATTTAAAAACCACACTCAGATATAGAATAAGAAGGTACTAATTTTCTTTGGAAGATTTAGAACATACTATAATATTAACGTTTTGAAAGAAAAAAAACTTGAGGCAAAATACAATATCAAATTACTTCTCAAGAGCTTAACATAATATAAATATTTATGCTCCTTACGAAGTCCTGTGTTTCTCTAATGTACCATTTCATGAGCTACCCCTGACTATTACCACTCTAGATAATTCAGTAGCGTCACTTTTAATGCAATGCTTTCTAAAACATCAGATAAAATATTTCAAGGGAAATCTCTCTTTCTTAAAAACAAGCACTTAATGGCAGGTTAAAAAAAAGAGAGAGATGAAAATGACCTCCATTGTAAAGACCTCAAGCGTTTTTTTTAAAACCTTCATTCTGGCTGGCCCAACCTTGTTTCTTTCTTCTTTCTTTTATTTTTTCAAGCAAGGACTTCATCCCTTACTACTTCACCTTCAGGATCTAATGATAATTTTTTACCTGAGTCAGACAAAGAGTTCTTACCTGATTGCGCAAGGCACAACCTGTTTCCACAGAGGGGGTTGTTACCACTGTGGCATATACCTTGGCCACCAGGGGGCAGGTAAGCAAGCAAGACCCTTACCACCCTAGACCAGTACCACCGACAACAATAAAAATGTGGCCGCCCTCAAGTTACTGTGCAAGGGGCCTGAAGGAAACTTGCTTAAAATGAGTCGTGAAATCAAAGAAAGAACTGCGGTTTGTAAGGGCAGTTTGCAAAAGAATGAAGTCAGAAATCATACCCACACGCTCCTTTAGATGTGTAAGCTAATTGCAAGTGTGAAGTCTAATGGTGGTTCCAAGGGCGTAGGGATGGAGGAAGTGATCACTTCCAATCTCCATCTTCAATTTAAAACATATTTAAAAGTGAAACACGTTTCACAGAAGAAACAACTCTCAATAATTGAGACTAGAAAAAATAAAAAACTTTTGAAATATAGTGATGAGGTCCTGCCAGTCTTCTACCCTAGTGGTATTCCATCTGGAGTGTGCGAATACATCTTAGGGGATATGTAAAATGTTATTTATACATACATTTAATATATAACCTTTATATATAATTTAAAACTTATTATTTAATACATTATCTTAGATGTAAATGATATAATATATATACAGTATCACCATGGCTTCTTCGGTGCTGACTGACAGCTCACAGCTACTTCCTAAATATACCTAAGTTTTGACTGTCAGAAGTGACAGCTGCTAAACACATATTTTTTCAGTTGACATGGTTCGGCGTAGGGATACATAATTTTGTCTGGTAACTTTTCAAAGCCGTCAGCACAAAATAAGTCATGGGGCTACTGTAACTTGTACTAAGCACTAACAAAGTTGAGGGTAAAAAGTTTATAATTTAAAAAAAGGTTGAATACCCCTGCTATCCTAAAGGATACAGTATCCTATAGATTCTAGCGGTCCTGTGGGTGCACATTCCAGGCGTACTCAGGCTGAGAATGGGACTTGTTTTTTTTAAGGCTGGTGAAGAATGTCTAGCAGGATTAAGACCGGTTCTGATTTACAAAGAATAAGTAATTGATCGCTTTGCGAAGGGTTCAACCCGTAGAAATGACTTTTTAATGTGATTTTGTATGTATTTAACTTTTATTGCGTTTTTATAGCACATCATTCAAGTAGTATTTACTAAATTTTTCGTTATTTTAGGTGTTATCTTTGCAATAGAAATATACTTTAAATCAAAGTCAATATGGCCTACAGCTTGAGCAGGATTCATCCTATAAAATATTAATTATTGAATTTCATCAACAATAAATATGTTCTAAAAATAAGTCGTTTATGTGCTCCTCATCGGGTTGACGATTACCACATGTGTGTGTAGGGAAAGGTGGGGAAATTTCTGAGTAGAAATCATCTTAAGTTCACTCGGACTGGATCTGAACCCTGCCCTGCCCTACCCTACCAGCTACCGGCAATCCAGAAAATATTAGATTGACACCCTGGTCCGTGTATTCACCAATTTGGGTAGTAACAGTTAATGTGGGGATGTAGGAAACGCGATCAAAGGGATGTGTTTTTGCAGTTTTTATAACAAAACATTTTAGGCCAAAATAAATAAAATATCGCTCTAGTTGAAACAGAGTTTAATTGTCTTCACTTGGTGATATCAGTAGTTGTTGAATACCTGCTATCAGCATAGCCGGAATATGATGAAAAACTATTTAACTGAAGAGAAAAAGTTGTCATTAAATTCCAGGACACCTTGAGAGATATTCAACAACTGATGATATCACCGTGTGAAGAAAAAAATTAAACTAAATGTTACAAATGGATAAATAATTGATTTATTTTGACCAAAGATACAATACCTTAGTTCAGTCGGTACGTATCTGTCTTCTGTCCCAGGTTCGATTCCTGACATGGCTGAAACATTTATCGTTGGTTTACCCTTTCGAATCAACGGCCGGGTGCTGGTGGTCGGTCGTGTTTGTTCTAGATTTAAGCTAGTTTGTAAGTCTTGTGCTGAAATATTCAGTCGGTTCATAAAGTGCACGTTAAATATCTCAACCGACTGATTATGTTGACAATTGGTATTAAAACTGCAAACATACTGCTCTCAGCTAACATCCCCAACACTCCCGACCATCCCCTTTTCTCAAGCTACCTCTTTGGACCGCCACTGGGTGAGCTTGCGTCATTAGATGACCTTTAAAGGCTATAGCCTGTGCATATTATATCATGCAACGTCAAGGGAACCTCTTCATATGCGTTCCGTTTTGTGAAATGAGAAGTGATGCAAACTAATGGAGGATTTTTTTTATCTTAATCTCTTTATTATTAATATTATTATTTATTTATTTATTTATTTATTTATACGCTACAAATTTCAGCTCATGACCGGTCTTACTATTTGAGAGCTACTTATGCTAATGTTTTTCTAGATAATTATTATAAGAGGTTGGGTAGTAATAAATATTGAGACTTAATGTTATAGCATATTTCTAAAAGCGCACTAATTTTATTACCGTATAGTTTTGTATATAAATTTTATGCTCAGTTTTTAAAAAAAATTGGCTGCCAATCAAATGGTAATTTCAAACCTTAGTCACTTGAAGGGTGAATTAGCTTTCAAAAATGTTCGTTTAATAGGTTGGGAACCTTTAAATAAGCTCTATTTCGTGCTTTAAATTTTTTATGTATGGAAGATATTTTGGTCATTTCTAAGTAAAGATAAGACGGGCATTTCAATTATATAATTTTATAAAATCGTGAACTAAACTCAAAACACGTCGGTTTTCCATATTGAGCTACTTTAATTAATTTAGGTAATTGCTGATATGATCATATTTTTTAAGTTAAAAATAAATCTTAAACAGTAGTTTTGGACTTTTGAATTTTCTGTTTAAATCTTTTATTCATATCAAGAATAAGTTCTGAGTAGTAGTAAAGGTTTGACAGGACCATTGATTCACATATGGTTGATTTTACGTCATTAGTTATATGTGTATTTAAATAATTTTTCCAAACTAATTAAGATAACTATTTCTTGTGGTATTGGCATCACTGCCTATCAGTTGTAATAAATTCGCCGACCAGACAAAAGTTTGCATGCACATGTTTATATTCAAACCCGCCTCGGTGGCGTAGTTGGCTAACGCGCTTGTCGTGTTGAGCTCGACTGCTGAGGACGGGGAGATCGAGGTTCGAATCTCGGTCGGGTGAACTGAGGGTGGTTTTTCCTAAATGGTTTTCCACTCTCCCTCCACGCAAATGCGGGTTCACTTCCTCTAATTCAACCTTCCCCATTCCTAATCCATTAGAGTAATTAGTACTTAAAGCGTATAACCCGAACGGGTAGTAAGACGCGGTGCTAAATATAATAATAATAATAATTTATATTCAAGCTCGCAAGCCTCAGATTTGCCCCTCAATTCTTTTCTATACCCTCTCCCTAAGCTATAGGTTCCCAAACTTTTTATACCAAAGAAGTCCTTCCACCAGAGAAAGTAATCGTACATTCTGGAGCTATATACATACATAACTTTTCAAGTATACAACAAACGGAAAATCTCACATGTTCTGATCTCACCTTTGGCAAATGTCCTTTATTCAGATTAGAAAACATTGGAAATCTTAATTACTGAATTTATTTTACATTGTGAAACCAAATAAAGAATATTATAAAAGTGCCTCAATGAGCCTGAGATAACTGTTGGAGCCCGAGGGCTTCACAGAGCAATTTGAAAAGATGCTGTCCTCAGTTACCATTGCGGCCACGTGCAATACCAAGTCAAATCTGACTCTCATACAAACTAAACAGCTTTGCCGGCTTGAAGCGGAAAGCAATTTGAGGTGTGCTCTGCCAAACATCAAACCCAATATTCAAGAACTGATTAAAACAAAACATTGCCAACCATCACTACAATCTTCAATCATTTTTTCTATCACTATCCTGCAAGTGATACATTAATTTTTATATAAAATAAAAAAAATTGCTAAAAAGCAATAAAACATTTTTTTAAAATAAATATCCGCAAAAATAAGGGAAAGGGGGTATTTGATGATCTAACAAGGGGGGCGTCCGCCGAAAAAGATTGGGAACAAATTACTACTATTTAGTTATTATAGTTATTTACGATGAGTAAACGACACACTATCAATCTGTATGTTTGGATCTACACGTATTCTTTTAAGCACAGTATCACTACTTATCAACTTTTAAGCAAATTTGTTCACATTAAGCTTCGGGTAGTTTACGCTGCACCACTCTGATAAAATACCATTACATACCGACAAAAATTAGTTATTTATGTTATCTGGATTTTGAAGGTTTTCAAGAATGCACATTTCATTAGTAAGAATCAATTTGAACTTTCTTAGATCATTCCAAAGTTTATAAGAATTATTAGAAAGTGCTTCTGCTAGGTTGGTGAAATAACTTTTCCCTATCGAGTATTTCCCCCGATTCCGGCAGTTTTTATAATTTTCACAATCAACTTCAAGCCTTGATTTTAAAAACTTCCATTTTAATTAAATGTTTTATTTCCAAGGTCAACCAAAGTAGATTTTTTTAAATATATTTTTAAGATGCATATTTGTCTAAAATACTAAAAATTATGTTGTTGAAAATGTCCACCTAATCAATAGACCGTTTGCCATAAGACTTATTAGCTACCTAGTCTAATAGGGCAGGGATTAAAAATACAGTAGATCCAAAAAAAATTCACTAGAATTCACCTTGATTTAGGGCATAGCTAATTGTATCGGGATCCAAATTTGTGTCCTTAAAACTCGAGTCAAAATCACGGACTTTGATCAAACACTGACGCGTAGCTAATTCTGCCGACTTACAGTGAATCTTCTCTTCAAATGGCTTCTTCTTTTTTAATGGGCAAGAAAGACGGTCATTAAAAAGTTACTCTGGTGTTAAATTAACCACTTAACGATGGATTTGAAACGAGAAATTAACTGTTTATGTGGCGTTAAGATCTGAGTTTTGTCTTTTTTTTTTATAAACCTATCTAATGCGAATGATTTTTAGGAGGTATTCTTAATCTAGGAATAGGGTTAGAAAGGGCAGCTTAGAGTATATTCACACGTACTAGCTTGGAGAGGGGGCGGAAAAATCACCTTCAGGGAGGACAATCTTCCGGGAAATTTTAAATCCGAAAATTTTCTGCAGTGGTGGCTTCCGGTGGAGGTGTTAATTTGTAGAGGTGACACTTAGAGCCTATATACTTCAAAATATAGTGTGTTTAAGAGACGAGTGGGTTATAAGAAGGGGTAGAGGGATCGGGAGAAGGGGAGGGTAGATAGGAAGGGGGGAAGACAAAATAATATCGATCCAACCTTAAAATTATTTTAGTTAACTAACTTATTGAGATTTTAAAGTTGGAGTATGGTTTATAAACATAACGGGTCTACAAAGGCTGGCATTCTTTTGTTTCTTTACTACTTTTTTTTTCTAGTTCCGTGTCTTACTACCCGTCCGGGCTATACGCCTATGTACTAATTACACTAATGTGTTTGGGACGAGGAAGGTTGAGTCCAGAGGAATTTCACCCACATTTATGTGAAACCTTTTAGGAAATACCGCCCTCACTGCACCCGACCGGAATAGAACCCCGATATCCCTGTCATCAGTAGTCTAGCCTATTGCGAGAGTAGTGGGTTGGACCATGTGGCCACTGAAGCAGGTATATTTTACTACTACTACTATTATTATTATTATTATTACTATTCATTTAATTAGTTGAAATTATTTTACAGAAATAATAATTGAAAATGTTCCATTTTGGAAAATTTTCCGTCTCCCGTCTCTACCCTCAGTGCAGCCGGTGGAGATTCGAGCTTACCGCTGACGCCTTTGTCCACGTGTTCACCGGTGTGGGTACTCTAGACGAGTTTCAAGAGAGGTAGATTTCAAATCCACCCCAATAAAACATACGCCAAACAAATATCTGAGTCGGAATTATTATCTCGGTCAGTAACGGGTCTTCCTACTGAGTTAATACTCCCGGGTTCAATTCCAGACATAGCCAAAAACTTTATTCTATGTGAAATTAAGTTTTCCCCTTTCAAAGAGGTAAATAGACAATCACATGACTGGGTATAGAGTTAGGTGCGCTAGTTTGATTTACTCAAACCCACATCGGTGGGCACGTGGACTAGACGCCAGGCTCATCTAATTTGGTTTGTTGGGCTGGACTAGACTCCTGTCTGTATGTAGGATCATCTAATCTGGTTTGTTGGGCTGGACTAGACTCCTGTCAGTATGTAGGATCATCTAATCTGGTTTGTTGTGTTGGACTAGACTCCTGTCTGTATGTAGGATCATCTAATCTGGTTTGTTGGGCTGGACTAGACTCCTGTATGTATGTAGGATAATCTAATCTGGTTTGTTGGGCTGGACTAGACTCCTGTATGTATGTAGGATCATCTAATCTGGTTTGTTGGGCTGGAATAGACTCCTGTATGTAGGATAATCTAATCTGGTTTGTTGGACTGGAATAGACTCCTGTATGTAGGATCATCTAATCTGGTTTGTTGGGCTGGACTAGACTCCTGTATGTAGGATAATCTAATCTGGTTTGTTGGACTGGAATAGACTCCTGTATGTAGGATCAACTAATCTGATTTGTTGGGCTGGACTAGACTCCTGTCTGTATGTAGGATCATCTAATCTGGTTTGTTGGGTTGGACTAGACTCCTGTCTGTATGTAGGATTATCTAATCTGGTTTGTTGGGTTGGACTAGACTCCTGTCTGTATGTAGGATCATCTAATCTGATTTGTTGGTCTGGACTAGACTCCTGTATGTAGGATCATCTAATCTGGTTTGTTGGGCTGGACTAGACTCCTGTATGTAGGATAATCTAATCTGGTTTAGTATGTAGGATCATCTAATCTGGTTTGTTGGGTTGGACTAGACTCCTGTCTGTATGTAGGATTATCTAATCTGGTTTGTTGGACTGGAATAGACTCCTGTATGTAGGATTATCTAATCTGGTTTGTTGGGTTGGACTAGACTCCTGTCTGTATGTAGGATCATCTAATCTGGTTTGTTGGGCTCGACAAGTTTCCTGTCAGTATGTAGGATCATCTAATCTGGTTTGTTGGGCTGGACTAGACTCCTGTCAGTATGTAGGATTACTGACTGGATTTTTGTTCTACTTCAAATGGTCTCTCATTTTCTCTTCGCTCATGAACACTTCCTTAAAAAGATACTTTCTATGGACTCGTCTTGTATCTAATTAGCAGGGCCCGTATTTTGGTGACATGTCATTGTCTTTTTTCCCATCACATATAATTCTCACAAGCACATAAACTCTGTTCATGTTTTCCTTCTTATAGAAATTTATATTTTATCTTTTTTTTTTTCATTTTGGAATATTAAATTCCATATTTTCTTGGTTTGCGTCATTTTTGAATAAATTTCAGGCATTTTTGTTTCATTTAAAGGCATGTTTTTTGAATAAGAATATATATTTTAAATACTATTGGTATTTTACAAATGCATAAATGTTCAATTTTTTTTTTCCTAAATAACCAGTTGTTGGAATAATAATATAATATAAGCAATGAACTTTACTCTCTTTGCTTGAATGTTTGTAAAATACACTTTCCCGATGAGACACGGCAACTAATCTTTAGATGGTTGCGTTAAAAGGGGGTGGCTTTTACTTCTGAAGAAAGTATTGTATTTGTAATTCACTGTTATATTTAACGGAATACAAGAGTTACGTTGTTAAATACTTTTTATTGCATTTTACATCTGTAAAGTTCGTGTTTGATTTAGGTATGTGTGTTTATTACGAGTTTTGTTGATACTTTTAGGTCATTTGAAAAAATTTGAAGTAATTTTTTTAAATTATTTTAACTAATCAAAATCTAGGCTCTGCTAATCGGTAAATATCTAGGTCAGTGGGTCTCAAAAGAAGTGCCGCAGCACTCAGATGAGCCAAGATGGGTTCCTAAGAGTGTCGTGGAAGTATGGAGAAATTTATTAAATCGCCCACAATTACTGCACCAACCAAATATTCGTGGTCTGGGTATCAATTTAGTGTTCCTACTGTAAGTTGTTTTAATCAAAAATAATATTTAAATTTTAAGCATGTTCTTTATTTAGGGTTTTCTTAATTCAACGTTTGGACATAAGGGTGTTTCATATTAGGGATATTGCAGAAATTAGGAACTGTGTCAAAAGTTGTCACTATGATAAAAAATTACAAATCTTTTATCTGGATGCTAGGTCCAAGTGTGCAGTATTAGATGTACTGCTTTCAATTAAGCTAGTTATTAAGTCGTGTTCAGACAAAATATGGATTTCATAGTTACAAGACGTGTAGTTTTTTTTATCACCGCGTTTTACTACCGGTTGAGGTTATACACATTTACGATCATTACTCTAATGGGGTAAGGAATGAGTAAGGAAGCGTTTTAGAAGTAATACACCAGCATTTGCGTGGAGGGAGTATAGGAAACCATATAGGAAAAACCACCTTCAGTACACCCGACTGGGATTGAACCACAATCTCTTCATCCTCAGCAGGACAGTCTGACACGATTATGACGCCTTAGACCAGTCGGCCACTAAAATGGTTAGGTGCATAGATAAATACTATAAATATTGTATATGTTACCGATTTCCAGGACAAACTAGATCGGACCAGGGCAAAATGACACATCCTGCCACTTGTAGGATCAACCGGTACATCCTGATGTTTTTAGGCAGTACTAGTTTTCATCCTTCTTGACACAGACGATGAATCGACCTTGGACAGGTTTCATCATTCACAGTTCGCGCGCAAATGTTGTCAGCTAACCTAACCTAACCTAACCTGACCTAGCCTAAACCTGGTTTGGCCTAATAAAATATTAGGCTAAACTAATTTATTCTATGAGCTAGGCCAAAATATCAGGATTAACGAATTTAGACTAGGCTAAACTAGTACATCCTGAGGCTCTCAAGATGCATCAGTTTGGCCTGGAATCGGGTTTGGACGGTAACATATATATTGTATACAACTCAACATGTTCTGTGCTTACTTTCCATTCTGTATTGCGTTGTGTGCTTTGAGCGGGGGAAAGAGTGGTATGTGGGGGTTGAAGGGTTGGGGGCACCTGCAGTTAACAATGACATGACAAGAGCCGGTTTATACCCACCCTACACATATCCTTGTAGGGGTGGCATTGCGCGCAGAGCGAGGGAACGGAGGGGGCAGACTGTAAGATATTATGATAATACGACCTACTTTGTAGCATTACATCGCATTCCCTCTAGTCTCCAGCGGGGTAAAAAAATAAATATTTTTTTTTATCTCTTCCTCTCCTTGAAAGTATTTTCTTCTCTTTACCGCTAGTCTGTCTTACCCTTGGCGTCCATCCGTTATACAGGGTGCTTCGTAATTAATTTCTCTGAGTTTTTTTCTCAGCCAAAACATACGTGCGATGACTTTACGTTAAGATGGTGAATTCTACGTTCGCTATTTGTAGGCAAGAAAAAGAGACGTTAGTAGTCCGCTGGGAATTATTTAAGTACCTACCTTATTTCTTCCTTATTCCCTCTAGTCCTCGGAATATAGGAAACCATATGAATTTCTTATATAAAAAAAGAACACTGTGTGCTCGTCATCCTACGATTAACGTATTTGAGGGAGAAAAGTAGAAATATGGGGGTGTAAAATGTATTTATATCAAAAGGGTACAGGCTCATTTTCTTGAATTATTTAGAAATGTTGAGTTTCAAAACTTTGCTTTATTTTAAATTATTTTTAAGAAGGTTTACCATAATTGTTGGATCAAAGTAAAGATGTTGTGTTCCAAAAAATATAAATTTTCTATAAGAGTGAGTCAAATGGACCTAAAATATAGTATATATAAAGAACACTTAAAACAAACATATCTCTACCTAACAGCTCCTTCAGTATTGTGTTTAAATTAATTACACTATTTTAGGCAGCGACACAAAGTAGGTCTTGTTCATCATATTAGATCCCTACACCAAAAAATGATGACAACAGGGAATTAATACTACGTGATGCGATGCATAATACTCCTAATCACTGCTCCTGCTCTGGACTCAACCAACAGATACCACATACGTGGCTGTAACTTCATTTTAAACGATGCACTTTCCCAGATTTGATAATACTAAACAGTGCATTTGTAATCATTTATCTTGCGACAGACTTGTCTCTGTGTGCCCATGACGTCATTTGAGGACAGTGTGTTACAGGTTGCAGTACGTGTTGGTCGTTATGAAAAGTTGTGTGATTAATCATATGTCTTTATCGCGACCTCTCAGGAGCTCTTTATTTTTAATTAATACGTTTTAACATATTACGGGATGTTTATCGACTTTATCCATGGAAAAGGAAGAAAGTTAATAGTCATAGTAGATGCATCCAAATTATCTCGAAAGAAACTAAAGTAGCCCCGTGGCTTCTTTGGTGCTGACTGACAGCTCACAGCTCACTTCTGACAGCTGCTAAACACATGTTTTTGCAGATCATATGTTCGGCGTAAGGATACATAATTTTGTCTGGTAGCTTTTCAAAGCTGTCAGTCAGCACCAAAAAAGTCATGGGGTTCCTGTAAGGAGACGCCCATTGATAAATCACATTTGTATAACATCCTCAGTGTACCCGGTCGAGATTCGATCCTTGAATCTTCCCATCACCAAGATTCCAGCTATTGCGAACTGACGCCATAGACCACGTAACTCATCTGTAGCTATTATGGGATTGTGGTGTGGCTCATCTTATATTTTATTTATTTCTTCAAGTATTACAATATACAAAAATAAAGTTATCTCTAGAGGTATTTGAGATAGACCAGGTATGTCAAACTCACTGTTCGCGGCCCACATACGGTTCGGTTCAAGAATATTTGCGGCCCGCAGACCTTACGATGAACCAACATACACTGGGGCACGATTACATATACCATTTTGAATTATAATCGCATCAAATTCAAAACATTAGCAGCTGTTAAGTTGTTTTTAGAAAATCTTGATCAAAACCGCTAACTTTTCTGATTATAAATATAGATTCTGAGTTTTATAGTTTTATATAAATTTAATTTTGGTGACTGCATGGTCTAATCTTTAAGGCATTAATATCGTAATAGACTAGACTGCCAATTATAGAAAGATTGGGGTTCAAATCCTGAATGGGTGTATTAAAGGTTTACAAAATGGGTTTCCATTTTCCCTCAACGCAAATGCGTATACACGTCCTCTAAACTTCAACTGTCCTTATTCTTAACCCATTAGCGTAATTAATACATAGGCGTACAACCCGAACGCGTAGTAAGAAGCAGTGCTAAAAAAATCCTTCTTTATTATAAATATTGGAGTTATTTCTACAATGCCTATTTCAAAATGTAAAGTGTACCTCTAATTATTTTAAATTTTCACTATGTCAGGAAGTAGAATCTCAAGATAATAAAACAAATTCAAAATTAGTATGTTCACATTAATAATTTGATGAAATTATGATTTGGTGGCGGACAAACTATCATTCACCGGAATCGATTAAAACTTATTTGAAAAAATACATCGGACACTGATAGAGTATTGGTATGCAAATCAAAGATCCCATGTTCGATTCCTTTGTAATTGTTTGGTAATTACCTCTATACCCTTAGCTCAGTAATGATGTATTAAATATCAAAACTATACACTTTAGTAAAATAAATATATATATAAGGAAAAAGATAAGCCACAAAAGCACAACTCCCCTTTGTCAATAGGCGTGCTTTATTTACTGTTGTGGTGACCTGGTGGTCTAGGGTTAAGGTGTTAGACTTCTGTGCTGGCGGCCGGGGTTCAATCCTCGGTCCCGGCACAGATTTATCTGATTACCAAACCCTTCCTTCACCTCTGACAAGACGTGTATTAATCACAACTTGTGAATGTAGGGAATGCCAGGCCTCCACCGTGGTTCGGATTCCACGTTAAACTGTAGGTCCTCCATTTCATCTCACAATCACCCTACTATTACACATTAGCGTAAGTGCGTATAACCCGAACGGGTAGTAAGACGTGGTGCTAATAATAATAATACTACTACTAAAAGCTTGTAAGATTTGTAGAAACACTACATCAAAGATCGTAAATGAAGTAATATAAACTGTTACTTACGCTATGGTATTAGAAACTAGAAACACTGTCACAGAAAAATAGAGAAAAGAGAATAATCTTAGTTCAGCAAAGAGCATAAGAATTAAACTAATTTTCAAACACCTCAATTAAAAAGTATATCTATTTGGTTATATCATAGAAGTTATTGATTTTACAAAAAATATGTTTCAAATAAAAGAGTATTATCTTTAATAGTACTACAACATTAAAATGATAAGTTATTTATTATCTCAAATAGTTGATGAGATAAGATCAAAATTAAAAATTTATCTTATGTAAAGTACTCTCAAAGTCATTTTTATAAGAAAATGAGAATCACCATCTTGTTTATAATGATAAACAGTGTCTAGATAGAACATTTAATCAAAATCATTAGAGCCAATTTTGAGAAATTCGATTTTTTTTCTCTCTTTTTACCCTTTAGTAAACTACCCTTAATTTTTGGGCTAGATGTCTAATTCCAATAAACCTTCGGGAGGACCTCATGAAAAATCTAGACACCAAGTTTGAGCCCAATTGGTAAAACAGTTTTGGCTCTAGCCCAAGGTACAGATAGACAGACGGACATAATTGCGAAAAAAAAATTTGTTTTGTTTCAGGGGGTAATGAAACGTCGATATTAATTTGATCCAAATCTCGAGTTATATTTTTTTGACGATCACAATACTTTCGCTTCGAGGTGTCAAGCAGTGGTGGCTCATGTATAGGCACTGCGGAGCTACAGCACCCCCTATTTCCACTTGATATTATCGATGACATTTAAGATGAATCCTTTTTTATGTAATTCTTTCTTTATTATTTTTGTAGTACAATATATATTCCTTAATCTTAATGTCAGTACTTCAGTAGCCATCCCCCAGCTTATGGAAAAAACACAAAAATCTTAGTATGGAACAGTGCGCTTCACATTGCCAGCGACGTGGTGTTTGACTGTTGTGCGCATGCGCACATAGGAGGGGGTTGGAAGGAAGGCGGGACTGCCAGGTAGAGAGACCACTGTTGCTCTCGCAGTTCCGGCTCTGGCGTGATTGTGGAAGGAAGTTATTTTTTACTCAGAGTGTGCTGTGATTAAAAACTGTGTACCATATTCTTGAATGTGATAAAGTGTAGAAGAGTGTAGAATTAGATTACTATTCTGCTTACAGCTATTATATTTGATTCATTTTTTTTTTCTGTTTTTCGGTTCAGAAAGATTAAATGCGCTTAAAGTACTTTCAATGGAGAAAAATTTCCTCAATTGTCATCTAGGGATCAAGGAGAAAATTATTGAACTTTTTGCGCTAACTAAAACAAGAAGAATGGATTTCATTTTTAAATGAATAGATCAAGCTTGAACTGTAACAATTTAAGTTAAAGTAAGTAAAACAGTTTTTTGTTAAGATTTTATCAAGTTCTTGAATAAATTTTCTTTTTATACACGTTTTTTTCCTTTTACACAATTTTAAATAAAGGCTACACATTTTCTGGAGCAGCACCCCCACTAATTTTAGCTACGAGCCGCCACTGGTGTCTAGAGAAGTTACTTGATTTATATTTCTAACAAAACATTGCGACCGTCACGATTTATTCTTAACATTGAACCCAAAGATAAATAAATTTAATAGGTTACTGGTTTTCATAAGAATAACAGTACCATTGTTAAAAATCAAGGTGCGTTAGAATATTGCCAAGCAACTACTATTCAAATAAATAAAATTTACAAGTATAAATATACAAGACACGCGATAGTCTTTTCACCGAGATAGACAATATTACCCGAATGAGTTTAAAGGCGGTTTTGAATTACTATTTACTGCAGCTAGACGCACAGCTGTTAGGATTTTTTCTTGGCATGTTTATTGCCCAGTTTTACTTGAGTTTTGAGATGCTGTTCGCCATCCGTATCATATCCATGTTCAAGAAGTGGATAGAGAAAAGAAATAACAGTAGGCTTATTATACATATTCAATATATTCAATTTTTTAATACAGAAATTATTTCGTCTAGAATGAATAAGAATTTCAAACGACAGATATAATAAAATAACTCGCACCGATGGTAGCGCAGAAAAAGATTTGATGTTTGTCTAGAGGAGTACGAATCTGGTCTGGGTGTACTGGTTTTCCAAAATGGTTTACATTTACATTCCTTACTGGGCAACCTCCTTTAAATTCTATTGTCCCTGGATATACCCTGCTAGGGGTATGGTCGAACTGGTCTGACGATCAAGACATTCCAAAAGGAATTTTCGAGCCCATACCGAAGGGTCTTGTCGAACTGGTCCGATGGCAAGCTCGCAGGTAGATAAAACAAGAAGAATGGATTTCATTTTTAAATGAATAGATCAAGCTTGAACTGTAACAATTTAAGTTAAAGTAAGTAAAACAGTTTTTTGTTAAGATTTTATCAAGTTCTTGAATAAATTTTCTTTTTATACACGTTTTTTTCCTTTTACACAATTTTAAATAAAGGCTACACATTTTCTGGAGCAGCACCCCCACTAATTTTAGCTACGAGCCGCCACTGGTGTCTAGAGAAGTTACTTGATTTATATTTCTAACAAAACATTGCGACCGTCACGATTTATTCTTAACATTGAACCCAAAGATAAATAAATTTAATAGGTTACTGGTTTTCATAAGAATAACAGTACCATTGTTAAAAATCAAGGTGCGTTAGAATATTGCCAAGCAACTACTATTCAAATAAATAAAATTTACAAGTATAAATATACAAGACACGCGATAGTCTTTTCACCGAGATAGACAATATTACCCGAATGAGTTTAAAGGCGGTTTTGAATTACTATTTACTGCAGCTAGACGCACAGCTGTTAGGATTTTTTCTTGGCATGTTTATTGCCCAGTTTTACTTGAGTTTTGAGATGCTGTTCGCCATCCGTATCATATCCATGTTCAAGAAGTGGATAGAGAAAAGAAATAACAGTAGGCTTATTATACATATTCAATATATTCAATTTTTTAATACAGAAATTATTTCGTCTAGAATGAATAAGAATTTCAAACGACAGATATAATAAAATAACTCGCACCGATGGTAGCGCAGAAAAAGATTTGATGTTTGTCTAGAGGAGTACGAATCTGGTCTGGGTGTACTGGTTTTCCAAAATGGTTTACATTTACATTCCTTACTGGGCAACCTCCTTTAAATTCTATTGTCCCTGGATATACCCTGCTAGGGGTATGGTCGAACTGGTCTGACGATCAAGACATTCCAAAAGGAATTTTCGAGCCCATACCGAAGGGTCTTGTCGAACTGGTCCGATGGCAAGCTCGCAGGTAGCGGCTGGGGGGTGTTGTCGAACTGGTCCGATGGTTGAAGGACCACCCAATTAGTAAGGTCGGACTGGCCAGTTCGACCGTACCCCGGCTGGGAATCCCTCACCCCCTACTCGCCCAGATGGCCAGTGGTCGTCACTCAGTGGTCAGTTGCTTGCAGAGTGGTGTGCAGTGATGTTTTCAATGTTAAGTGAGAGAGGGTGTAAATTAGTGGTGCATGAAGGTTTTTAATATTCTTAGGCGGACAAGACACAAGTACAGCAACCTAAACCAACCTAACGTAACCTGCTAAGTACAGCACTCCTTCCCCTCCCACCCCTTACACACACTTTTCTAGCCTTACTACCCATCCAGGCTATCCACGTATTTGCATTAACAAGGTATGAAGGGAAAGGAAGAATCTAGAAGTGAACCCACATGTCTACATAGGGCGATTGTGAAATATTTTAGTAAAAAGGGCCTTGGTACACCTGGCAAGGATTCGAACCCCAAACTCTCCCCTTAATAGCATCCCATACGGTATTAAACTGACGCCCTGATCTGCGTGTTCACTGGTGCGCGTCCTTTAAGCTGTGTTTAAATAAACATTCACATTTAAATAATTATCAGCAACAGGGTCACCGCTGATGGATATGTTGGAGATTGGAATCCCGGACGGCTCCATTGGGGATTTTTTTCGGGCATTATGTTCGCTGAGGTTTCTAGATCTTCAATTTAAATGTGTGCACATAGTCTAATTTACCCCTTTCATTACATTAATTAACCTGTAGTACCACTTTTTAAAATTGAACCTTTTTTTTAGTGCCAAAGTTTTGTACTAACAACATTAACCAGGAGTGACCACTTTGATATACTAATCATTCAACATGGGTACGCCTACAAAAATGTTTATTTGCAGTACAAAACGCTACAAAACAATTAAAAATTTTGGCATTAAAAAGTTTAAAATGTTATACTATAGGTTAATTGGCGTTTTTTCATCTTCTTTTAGAGAAAGTATAGCATGAGTCAGGTAGAAAGGAATAATTAGAAACACAAATATGTTTTATTGTTGACAACATTAATATCACATTTTACTTTATAAGAAGTGTTATTTTATAGGTATTGGTAATATATATATATATATATATATAAAGTAACTGTTTCAGATCACGTGACTTGACGTATACAAATATAAACAATTACATAATTAACTCTCTTCTAGGTACGGCAGCTGCCATGGCCGAGAGTAAAACTATTTGTAAAGCTCATGGAAAGCACATCTATGAGTTTGAAGAAATGAGCCGACATCTTCTAGAAAGAGTCCGTTCTGACCCTAGGTACAGAGATTACATCCTCACCACGGCTTAAATCACTTTATGGACCAGGTTCTTATCCCATTGACGTCGAATCCATCCATCGTTTGCTTTTGACAAGTCATACGAAAGAACCAAAGCTCAAAAATGAACAAATTTGCAGGAGGAAAATTTCTAAAGTTGTTTTGTTAAATTCAAAATAACACAATCAAATTTGGGTTGCAATTACAAAATAAAATACAAATTTACACTAAATTTCTTGGCTTTCCCTTGTTTAGTTTTTTTTATAATTGTAGCGTAAATGTTTAAGAGGTGCGGTTTATATGTTGCATACAGTTTTTTTAATCACCGCACCTTACAACCAGTTCAGGTTGTACCAGATATATGATAATTTCTATAATGCGATGGTTATGAGGAGGGAAGCATATTAGAACTAATCTACCCACATTTGCATGGAAGGAGAGTGGAAAATCCTTTAGGGAAAAAAACTAGCCTCACCAGACGCGACTGGGATTCAAAATCCGATCCCGCATATTCTGCATTTATGCAGTTGTTTATCGGAAATAAAAACGATGTTACATTAGACTTGTTTGGCTATAGTAAGATCCTGGCTTTTAGACGTTTTAATCAATATGCTCTATAATACCATGATACCTTTTGTATTGATGCTACATGCTTATTAAATAAGTTAGATTAAAAAACAGCAGCTCTAGATTTTTGGAAAATCATTTCAAAAGGGGTAAAACTATTCCATACAATTTAGGACTACAACTTGCGTAATCTACCATATATACAAATTTAAAATTTTGAAAATACTAACTATTCATAGCCTATTTAATTAACATGTTAATTACTAGTCGAATAAAGCGATAATTAAATTAAATAAGCTCAATAAAAATAAATAAAACAAATAACTTATCTGTGAGGCTTATTTCAAAACGGGTAGAAACTCACCAGCATTTGCCTGGAGACAGGATATAAAATCCAGAGTGAAAATCACATTTCCCCCCATCCGTGAACCAGGCTTTCTTCCTCAAGGTTAGGGGACTCTTATTCCAGTCCAGGGTTATGCGAACGAATATATTTAATATTTTGTAAACAGGTTTATTTCGCTATTCTTTTTGTGTATATATATACTATACCAGTAATAACATACGTATAGTCCTAGTTTAATTTTTTTGGACAAAATCATGCGTTTATATAATTTGCATGTTTTAAGTGCAAGTTAAATATCAAAATAAAAAACTACCAACCTTAAAATAGTATAATACAATGTAATAACTAACTTCTCTAACACCCTATTTGGTCGACCATCCCCTCCTTAATACTAAATGTACCCTTTTAAAGATTTGACTTTTCCCTTTATAACAATCCCCCACCCCCTTTTTTTTAACAAGTAACAAAAAAAAAGTTATCCACATTTAAAAGAATGCGTGCTCTGTGGAAATAATACTATCATACTAGGGGTTGTTAGATTAGTTAATGCTGGGTCATCTCGTGGCAAAAGTAGTTTTGTTGGTGAAGGGTTGGTAAGGGAGTTTTACATCACCTGCCTAGAGGGTTGGGAGGGGGATGAAAAGTCCGGGGGCTTTTGTCATCAATATTAATACGGTTGGTCTCTCAGGGAAACTTTGTTATTACAACGTTACGACTTTGGAACGAAACAATATTATACAAGTGTTGTGGATGGCAGATGTTGCATTGTAAACTATTTCTTTAATGATAAGTTAGAATAGTGATTGGAAGGCTTTCTTTTATTTATAAGAAACATTTCATCGGTAAAATATTTCAGAGTTCCATTAATCAATCGTAGGCTATGAATGATGCTCATAAAGTTTGCAGTCATGTAAATTTATAGTTTTAGGGCTCCGCCTTCTTAGTGGGAATTACAGATCCAGTGATTCAAAACTACTAAAACAATCCTCATTTATATAAGAACGCTTCGATGTGACCATATTAAAAGTTTTATTTATTAATTTGTTTAAGGAAGACTAAATACCGTAGGCATATTTATTTTGATATGATAGCTAATATTTCATGTTAAACATAATTGAAAATGACCTAGTTTTACCCACTCACGATTTATTTTGGTTATATAGTTAGTTTTAAATCACTAGTGGCATTGAGATACCTTTCACCTCCATTTTGGCATGCACTTTATTTTTAAATAGCACCGCTTCTTAAATATCGTTGAAATTCTGGACATCTAAATCATTTCTCAGTTATTTGAAAGGTGGCCCCCTTTATTTGAGTCTTGTGGATTTGAAAAATAGGTCTATTTTTACATGTAAATATACAACCCCCTAGACCAACTAGGTATGTCTATTAATTAGTAATCTATAAATGTGTGTATATCTTTCTGCTTGTATTTTAAAAGTACAGCAATTTACTAAAAAATATTACTTAAAATATATTCATATAACTCTTTATATAGCTGATAATATGTATATGATAATTACTGGATACATGAATAAAAACCTCATTCATATGACTAAGCAGTATAAGGCGTTAGACTTGCGTTACACTTAAGCTGCCGTTGACAGAAAGGATAAAGTTTAAATCGGTGGCTTTGTTAGTCTTGTCCGGTATGGCTGAAGCAATCCCAAATATTAATCTAAGTTTTCCCTTTCCCATAAAGGTTTTGGATTTGAATAATCGCAGCGCTTTGATGAACGCAAAGGTGTTTAATATTTGTATTGGCAACCGTCGTCCTCCGTTATATTGGGGTAACGTACTAACCTCGGGGACCAATGTTCGTGGGTTCAAACCCACTCGAGTTCAACGGATTTTTCTTAAGAGATATAAAAACCGTAGTACATCTTACTTTGGAAGGGAAGTAAAACTGGTGGTACCATGTAGATTGTAAAGATGTTAGTGGTCCCATGTAGAGTGTAAAGATGGTGGTCCCATGTAGATTGTAAAGATGGTGGTCCCATGTAGATTGTAAAGATGGTGGTCCCATGTAGATTGTAAAGATGTTGGTGGTCCCATGTAGATTGTAAAGATGTTGGTGGTCCCATGTAGATTGTAAAGATGTTGGTGGTCCCATGTAGAGTGTAAAGATGTTGGTAGTCCCATGTAGATTGTAAAGATGTTGGTGGTCCCATGTAGATTGTAAAGATGTTGGTGGTCCCATGTAGATTGTAAAGATGTTGGTGGTCCCATGTAGATTGTAAAGATGTTGGTGGTCCCATGTAGATTGTAAAGATGTTGGTGGTCCCATGTAGATTGTAAAGATGTTGGTGGTCCCATGTAGATTGTAAAGATGTTGGTGGTCCCATGTAGATTGTAAAGATGTTGGTGGTCCCATGTAGATTGTAAAGATGTTGGTGGTCCCATGTAGATTGTAAAGATGTTGGTGGTCCCATGTAGATTGTAAAGATGTTGGTGGTCCCATGTAGATTGTAAAGATGTTGGTGGTCCCATGTAGATTGTAAAGATGTTGGTGGTCCCATGTAGATTGTAAAGATGTTGGTGGTCCCATGTAGATTGTAAAGATGTTGGTGGTCCCATGTAGATTGTAAAGATGTTGGTGGTCCCATGTAGAGTGTAAAGATGTTGGTGGTCCCATGTAGAGTGTAAAGATGTTGGTTGTCCCATGTAGAGTGTAAAGATGTTGGTGGTCCCATGTAGATTGTAAAGATGTTGGTGGTCTCATGTAAAGTGTAAAGATGTTGGTTGTCCCATGTAGATTGTAAAGATGTTGGTGGTCTCATGTAGAGTGTAAAGATGTTGGTGGTCTCATGTAGAGTGTAAAGATGTTGGTGGTCCCATGTAGATTGTAAAGATGTTGGTGGTCTCATGTAGAGTGTAAAGATGTTGGTGGTCCCATGTAGAGTGTAAAGATGTTGGTAGTCCCATGTAGAGTGTAAAGATGTTGGTTGTCCCATGTAGATTGTAAAGATGTTGGTGGTCCCATGTAGATTGTAAAGATGTTGGTGGTCCCATGTAGAGTGTGGAATGTAAAGTAACCCTGGAAGTTATGTGAAAATACCTTTCCCGGAAAAATTTGTAAACCCTTTTGTTCTCGCCCATATAAACTATCCTGTGCTGATATAATCAGTTGGTTTGGAATGTGCACTTTAAATACCGCAATCAAACAAATAAAATAATATTTGCCAATAGGTGAACAACCAATCTCGGCCCAAATTCCTGGTTGTATATTTCCAAAACTAAACAACAGAGCTAATTTGTTATACAACATTAAAAAAACACCTAACGAAACTATCTATAATGTGTGTTTGTTTCAAGAATATTTTTGTGAAACAAATAACAGAACTGGAGCAATTTATTGATATCACCCTGGTTTGAATACGGGCTGGATGGATTAGGGACTTTATTTCCACGTGTAATTTCATTAATAGGTGACCTGGTGGTCTAGGGGTAAATTGTCAGACTTCTGTGCTGGGGGTCTGGGGTTAAATCCTAGGTCCCGGCACAGATTTATCTGATTAACAAACCCTTCCTTCACCTCTGACAAGACGTGTACTAATCACAACTTCTGAATGTGGGGAATGCCAGGCCTCCACCGCGGTTCGGATTCCACGTTAAACTGTAGGTCCTCCATTTCATCTCACAATCACCATTACCATTATACATTATTGTAAGTGCGTATAACCCGAATGGGTAGTAAGACGCGGTACTAATAATAATAATAATAATAATAATTTCATTAATGTGATTTCTCCATTCACTATTCTAATGTGGATGCATTTACTATAATAATATTTTCTTTTGAAAATAAACTTTGTTAATTACAACAGCCATTAAATCGTCAATTCAAAGAGATTATGTAGTTCTCATTCATAAAAAGCTACTAAGATCTTCAAATACACACATAAACGAGTAATTTCCTAATGGGTATGTGTGTTTACACATCCTCCAGAATCCCCTATGTGACCTATAGTGCTGAAACTTTGCACACTTTTAATATAGATCACGGAACAGAACCTAATGGAGCGGGATTTTTATTTAATATAATTAGTATAGTTCACTCTCATTTTACCCACATTTATATAATAACTGAGAAAAATATACTTTATACAAAAAAAAGCCCAAGCTTTCGTGCGCTTTTCATTTGAAGGTTAGGTTTTGTTAGGTTGATTAATATTACACTCAACTTGTCGTGGACAGCCCTAAAAACTAGTAGCACATTATAAAATCATAGTTTAACCTCCACCCACCTCTCTGACTCCCCCAGAATAAATCCCTGTCCACGCCTCCGAATATTTCGATTTTAAAGCAGTGAAGATTGGCCCTAATAACCCACATATGACCGACTCTCTTGTGATCACCGCGTATCACTGAGCAGAATCACCATGGCAACGCAAAAAGTGTATGTAACCAATCAATACCGCTTTCTGGCGCGGAGGGAACAAGGACAGGAACGGAAATGGCGGGGGAAGCAGAGGATGGGTTGAAGGGAAAGGACATCAATAATTTCTTCTTCTTTTTTTTTAACGCACTCAATCAACAATGTGGCTTCCCTTTTCCTGACCCCCTCCCCCCCTCCCCTCTTAGCCAATCATGAGTTGTTTTATTTTCCATTTTCCTTAACGATTTCTCTCTTTTCAGTGTGCCTTGTTTTACGCGGAGAAGAGACTTTTTTTTAGGCTTTTTGCCGAACCAAGAAGTAAGCAACTAACGCAATCGTGCGTTATTTATGTTTACCAGCGTACAAGTCCATGTATCATCTTTGTACATCTTGAACTAATGAACCGATTTCAAACAAGCTTGGTAGAGTCCGCTCGCGGTAGTTTTACCAAATAGTTCCATTTTCATCAACCTGGGATGTCATGCCATGTTGGCAAGTGATGTAGAGTGACCTCACTTGCCAAAGGAACAGCGCATTAATGCGGGGCCGAGGAATTTTAACTGTGTGCTTACTGTTTAAGGTAGGATGAAAGGGAAAATCAAATATTTTTCACTTATAAGATACATTTAGTTTAATTTTCGACATATTTTACGCTCAACATTTTTACTTTCTCGATATCTTATAGGTAGAGAAAGTATTGTGATCGTCAAAAAAATTGAACTAGAGATTTTGATGAATGTTGAAATT